>WTSP01027133.1:0-23944 GCA_025331215.1 Actenoides lindsayi | reverse complement strand
GAGGAGAGGAGAGGAGAGGAGAGGAGAGGAGAGGAGAGGAGAGGAGAGGAGAGGAGAGGAGAGGAGAGGAGAGGGCTGGCACTGCAGCAGGAGAGAGTGCTTGGGATCTGTGTTGGTGTGAGATCCATGCAGCCATCAGGACACTGGTCCAAAAGCTCTCAAAGCAGTCTAAAGAAGTCAAACCTCAAAGCAGCTGGATGGTATAAAGAAGTCAAATCCAAATCCCAACTCAGGAAGAGGTTCATCCAACACTAAACATCCATTAGCAGGAATAGGTGAGGGCTTGAAATAGATTCATGAGCACCTCACTCACCCAACCTTTGTACTTTAAGACCCTTTGGAAAACATGTGCATTTTATATCTTAGGAGGAAACAAAACATATTCTTACATTGAATGTGACATGAACTGAGCAAAGGGTCTGGTGAAGGATGCAAGGTACAAGTAGTCCTGCTTGGCACAGTTGAAGGAGGCCATTAAGAGTCTCAGCAAGACTTTCCCTTTTTTGCTGGGTGGACCTCTCCTGGAGGTAAGATGAGTAGGAGATTTTTCTTTATGCAGACCTTGAGTAGCTACTTCTTTTTCTGTCTAGCACTCAAGCATCACATTTTCTCTTTCTTTTCCTTTGTGCAGGGTAAGGCCAACCTGGGACACTTCTCCGGGGAGGCTCTGGTAGTCATCAACTTAGTAGAAGAGTGTCTTATCAGGTGGAATAGCCTGTGTCAAACATGCTTCTTGCAAGGATGGGCAAATCTGCTCATGGTAAAAGTAGACCTGGGTCTTTTGGGATGGAAGCTGCTGTAATCCTGCTATGTTCAGATGAACAGCCTGAGTACTCTGTGGTGTCAACTCCTTGTGCTGTGGGTTGCTTTGTATTCTTTTTTTCATACCACTGAACAGTTAGGATCTTGTTTTAAGTGGGAAGAGAGAGAAGAGCTGTTTTGTACTGAGCAGGTCTGTCCGCAGGCTCTTGGATTCTGGTGCCCTGATGATGAAGGCAAGCATATATTGTTCTTTACTTGCTCTTTTCTCCACTCTACCATGAGCAGCTCAAAGCGCAGGTCCTTCCTGGTACTTGTATAATGATTGCACGGTGGGTTTCACTCAGTGAATCAAGTGCCTTTAGATTACAAAAAGCTATTTCTTGTCCCAAAGTCTAGGCTTGTTTCTCCACTTTGTGTAACACCCTCAGCACCCGGAGGTCCTGATGGCAATTTCAAGCCCTTCTTGGTGGTAATGGAGCAACATGATCTTCTTGTTTGCAGCACCTCTGCAAGTTAATTCTTCTGGGATTGCTTAAGTGCTGATATTGTCATGGAGCTCTTTAGCACCTTTGTCTGTAGGTTGCTTGTGTGCATTTGTAGTTTTTCAAATAATTGAGGGGGTCTGAAGGTTTGCACAGGGAAAAGTGCATGACATGAAAATGTTTTCCTTTCAGCTACCTGAGGCTCAAAAGCTACATATGAAATATATCAGCAGAGCACCTTGTGAGCAGACTGGTTCTAAAGCAGAGCTGAGACAGAAAGGGGCTGTGAAAATGCTTCCTCATTTCTTTGCTGTGTGTGTAAAATTAAAAAGGGGAGTAAACCCTTTTTTAACGTAAATTTCCACTGACATGAAGAGGCTCATCAGACCTTACTGATGCTCTGTGAAGTGTCTGTACTCAGATGGTGAAGATGCCTTCAAGATTTCTGGCCTCTAGCACAGTTCTGCCAGTGGATTCTCCCATGGACACCTGCTCCAAGGTAGACTGGCCGGCACGGCCTACCAGTGTAATTAAAACAAAAGGTCTCTAATTAGACAACAGACAGCTTTTGGGATGATGCTACATTATGGGTGGGGGGAAAAGTGTTTTTGCTTTGCTTGCTTATAAATGATGCTTGTAATCAGGAGCCTATTTCCTGAAATTTTCTTTTGAAATGCCACTGGAAGTTGATCAGTTAGCTCCCTGGGAAGCCCCAGGTTGTTGCTTTCATGACACTTGAAGTATTATAACTTCAAACATAAAACATCAGATACATTTCAGCTAGCTTCCCTGCTGAAGCTTTTCCAAGAAACTTTATTGTGTCTCCTTCAAAAAGCCTGAGTGTGGAAACAGCTAACAGAGGCTCACTCTCCGACAAAAATGCTGACATACAATGGCTTCTGTGTATAAAAGGAAAGGTGTTACACTTTCTTCTGTTCCTACCAAGTGCTCTTCCAGCAAGAACCATCCTCCTACCATCAAGAGCTGGGCTCAGCTTGTGAACCAACCAGGTGCCTGTGCAGGACTAAGCTGAAATAGGGTTTGGGGAAAGTTTTCTGATCAACCTTCCCTGTTGCATGGCGCTGCAGGGAGGTTCAGGGGAGAAGGTGGGTCATCTCCCCAAGCTGCCTTATGCTGCTGGGCTGGAAAGCTCTGCTATAAAATACCTACTGGACGTTTTTTGCCTCCTGGTTCTTCTTTTAGAACCCCCTAAATTCTGCAAATTCCTATTGCTTCTCGTTGACTGCCCCAACATCAGGACAAGACAAAGACCAGCCCAGTAAGTTCTTTAGAGAAGAAAGATGTGGAGTAAAAATGCTTTATTTTATTTTAAAAAATAATAATAAATAAATAAAAGGAGGTTTATAATTTCTCCAGAGTGGAAATTGCACCTGCTGGGTTGTTTTCTCAGGCCTCGGCTCCGTGGAGTACTTCAGCATAATTCTAACTTGAATTGCATGAGTTCTCCTTCTGCCTAGCTTCAGTTGGATGACTCATGGGTTTTTAAGTTGGCCACATCTTGTGGGGTCCTGCCAAATTGAATGAAGCCTTTCCTTCCTTCCAGCTCAAGGACGAAGAATCAGAGCTAGTATCAAACAGAGGGCTGGTTCTTCAGCACCTCACCATCCTGCCTTCAAAACCTGCCTCCTGACCAAGCTCATGTCAAAACGTTCTGCTTTGAAAGTTGCATTACGGTTTTGCTTGACAAGTAGAAGTACAGAGACATGCTAGGTACTTCATAATGTTTCTCATGGGAAACAATTTAAAATCTTTTTACTTTAAAAAAGTGTTTTCTCAATGTCTTGTTAACCTCTTGCTGCCCAGCTGTAGGAAACATTCCTGCATGCCTAAGTTTGTCTAAACCTTTATTTCCAGTCTTAGGAAGGTACTAGAGCCAGTGTTAAGACAGCCTTGATTTTGAGTTAAGTTAGAGAGATACTTTCCTTCATGTATTAAAGCTAAAGGACTTCAGCAGCAGTTGAGCCCCACGATGACCCTGAGTGGGCTGCAGTGCCAGGAGGAGCCTGCTTTGCCTTCTGCACCATCATCATGGGAAGAATATTAAATGGACTTGCAGGACCAAGAGGAGGTTTTCACTAGATTGTAGACTCAAATCTACACACTCAATGTTGCCTCCTTCTGGTGCTTTAGTTTCCAAGGGAAATTTTAGTTGTTCTCATTATTTCACTTTAGATTTTGAGCATCTTTTAGGAAGCCCTGTGAGCTCCTTTGTCCTGTTCCTTATAGGTAATGGGTTTCTCCTCTTGTTCCTTCTGGCCTTGTCTTGATTAAGGTGTTTGCTCAAGCCTGCACATGAAACGTAGCATACAGCCTGAATTTCTCATGCCATTTCTGCCCAGGGAAATCATGCAAATGCATTCTGCTTATACCACCTTTTACCAAAGGAGGAGAGTATTGAAGTTTAGTTGTATCTTGGGGAGGGATTTTAGAGGTATGTGCTCTGGTCCTGCTTTTAAGTTCTAAAGACAAACTGGAGCAGTTGTCTCCTTCATCCTGTCATATAAACTGGACCTAAGACATGGACAGCAGTGCAAATGCTGCTGTTGTGCTTTCTCATCATGTTCCTTCTTTAATAACAACTGACTGCCCTGTTCCATTACCCCACAAGTCCTATCTAATGTCAGGAAAGACTTGTAGCTAACATAGTCTTGAAATTAAAAAAAATTACTTGTTATCCATCCAATTTCTATGAGAAGGAATTCTATTAAATCCCCAGAAGAAAGTGAATTATAGCTGTACTTTCAGAAGCAGACCCTTGAATAAACTTTTTTAGTTATTTCACATAACTTCCATTATGACTGTCATTATGAAGCAGATGAACATTTTCTTGAACAATTAGACGCGGGTGTGTGGAATAAAGAGTGTAGTTCGCCTGAGATCATTGAAACCTATCTGTTTGGGTGATTCATTTTCTTCCAACTAGGCTGCCCATAATAAGCTTTTCTCTGGCTTTGTCTTGTTTCCCATTTCAGTCGACCACAATGCTTAAAGAATTGAAAGAATGTCTTTCCCCATGTCCTTGTGCTACGACTGAGCCTGGCAAACAAAAAAATAATTTTTTATTTTTTTTTAAAAAAAGCAGAAAAATAAGAGAAGGAGGCAGAGCAGATTAAAAATAAAACAAGTGCTGTTTCTTGTGGTGATGGTAACTTGGGACATGAGGGCCTTGAGAAATGTTGTGGAGCAAAGGATGGGAGATGAACATTTTCTGCTCCTAACTGGAAGTGCAAACACACCCAGGTGCATAAGGAATGACAGAATATTTCTTGTATTGACCTGGTCAATACAGGTGGAGCCACATGCAGGCATGGGGATGAAAAGAAGACTGCATCTCCTACTTCCATAACTTCAATAAAGTAACCCATGTTAGTAAACTGCTCCTCGTGACCTGGTGGAAATTAAATTCAGCTAACCAATGTGCCTGCAGGTTACAAAGGTTTAACACCTGGTATGCAGAACTGAAGCCAAGACAAGGAAATGGTTTGTAAAAATCTTTAAAAATACAGTGTCCTCTGTGCATCTTTCCCATGCCCCCACCCCATGGTCTGGGATTGCTGATGGAGGTGCAACGAGCTCTGCTTAATGCTTTGCTCTGATCATTAATTCCTGACAGCTTGTCTTTGGAGTTTATCTGGACATTGCTGTGATTCACAACTAGGCTCTGTCCTTGATGCAGCAGCAAGAAGCCCCAGCAGGCTCCAGGGTCTGTCCTGATGAAGGCATCTCCTCCCTAAGGGCAACAGCTTTATCCTGCATATAAAAGTGCAGCTTACTCCTTCTGTACCACACAGACTGCTTTAGTGACTCCAGTTTCAAGTGGACCAGTCTGAATATCTGTGATTCGATAGTTGTCTTAAAGCATGTTGTGAAATTATGACTGCACCTCACATTCACAGGAGTGGGTGTTGTGAGTCTCCTCCTTGGAGAGCTCATAAAGCAGTTAGGTATTTTTTCCTGAACAGACAATGTACATAAACATACCTGGATAATGAGAGATGACTGATAATACAGGCAGATTTGTTGAGGATGCTGTCACTTGACGAACAAGTAGGTTTGTAGTGGGCTAAAGCCATATTTCCATTGTTCATCCAAAATTAAACAGCAGCCTGCTAGGTGATCCCTTGCTGGTTTACCTCTTGTTGCAGGCAAGACAACAGCAGTATAGCTAAAATTCCTGTCTAGTGGCTAGGACTGTAAGTGTTCACTTCCTAGGGTGGTTATCACCCAAGTCCCTACTCAGCAGCCTGATATTTAGTTGGTACTGCTGCAAATGATATGGAAATCTCCTGGCCACCTCTAAGAATGCTTTGTATATCAGTCTGCGACTCAAGAAATTGCTGGAGAGTCTAAGAAAATAAAGAGCTTTCTTTGGTTCTTTTAAAACAGCAGAAGCAGCTGACTTGGGGTCTGCCCTGGGCTTCTTGTGGATATATATTAGCATGGATTGAATTGAATGGAAGCTGCTGGAGAATGTGAGGCAAGGGAAAATGTTTTTATAAGAAAAAGAAATGGTAAAACTTAGGGGAGAAAGCGGAGAATGTGAGACCTTGAACTGAGCCTCTTTTGGAAGGGGGGAATAAAAAAGGAAAAAAGTGCCCGCTTGAATAATAGACTAACTAGCAACCTTGAACATATATGGTGTACATAATAAGAGTGAAACAAAGGAACCTCTGAATATGAGGCGTTCTTAGACTGGAGAATAATAATCACAAGTGGCAAATTAAAAAAAAAAAAGGAAGACATATAATATAACAGAAGTAATGGGGACCTGAACCAACCTGAGATGAGAGAAATGACTGAAGGAGTTCAGCAATAGGCTGGGCTTGTGAATGGCCTAGTTACTGCTTGCAGCAAAGCCAAGATTTTCTTTCTGCTCCAGGAGGATTTTATTGATGTTGCATTATATTTGCCTAAGTGTAAATGCCACTTCTCCCTCAGACTGTTGGTGAAATTTGGGAGGAGGGAGAGATTTTGAACTCAGTTCTGCTACTCTGCCAGTTTCCAGTCCTCCCTCTGCCCTCCTTGTAATGCAGCTCAGCTCTAGCACAGTGGCTGGCAGTGGATGGTGACAATTGTTGATGCTGTGGGGTGGCATCAGTTCATGCTTGTGAGCCATCACTGGGCTCAATGGATCTGGCAGGGTCAGTGCATGGGTTCTCACTGAAAAGTGATAACACTTCCGGTTTGTTACCAGCACTCTAGTGGGAGCTAATGCACATCACTGTGAAATAGCAAGGGCTCTCCTGCTGCTTTCCCCATCTATTACAGCAACTGTGATGAATGGTGGCAATTCCTTAAGCCAACTTGCTTGTGGATTGCCTGTTTCTTACATTCTTTCTTTGTGGATTGCTTGGTTATTGCTTTTTTGTTCTATTGTGAGTGCAGGTTTAACATGGTGCTCACCTGAAGGCAAAGTCCCTGCCCATACTGCAGCTTCCCAGGTTCTTTTTCACATTGGGTATGAGTGTTGCAGGGCGTTTAACCCCAACAGTGAGATACTTTGCAGTTTTCCTGACCAAATCCTGGATGCTGTAGTTCTTTGTAACTGTCATTCACAATTGCTTCTGATTTGACTTGAATACCTCCAGGAGAGATGTCTTAATCGTCTTCTCCAGATTATCAGTGAAGATGTGATACTCACTTCTGAAGTGCTTCTTTGCATGTAACTATGGTTTGGTTTCTTCTCAATAATTAGAATTACTTCTTCATGTTTGTGGTATTGGCCAGTTTGAGCTCTACATTGCAAGGTTTCTTCCTAGATCTTCCCTTAGATTGTTGTTTGTCAGAGGCTGTGAAGGACGTTTTACTTTAGCTTTTCTCTCCATCCCTTCTGTCCTCAGAGCTTGCAAGTTTGTCCTCCAGGATGCGCCTCTAATGCTACTCCTGTACAGTGGAAGTATGTAGTTGCTACCTGACATCCCTATGAGTTGGCTGGCTCCACCACCTCCCAGTTGTCTCATCTTTCCAAAACAGGAAAACCTGGCAACATGCCTTTCTGTTCACATCAGAGATGTGATTTGTCTGGACCTCTGTGCTGTGGAGGCAGATCATAGAATCATAGAATCGCCTTGGTTAGAGGAGACCTTTAAGATCATCAAGTCCAATTGTTAACCCGGCACTTCTGGGTCACCGCTAAACCATGTCCCTCAGCAACACATCTACATGTCTTTTAAATCCCTCCAGAGACGGGGATCTACCACTGTCATGGACAGCTTGTTCCAGGGCTTTATAATCCTTTCTGTGAATATTTTTTCCTAATGGCACTGCTTGTGTACGTGCAGTTTGCCAAATGGACAGATCTTTGCTGCATCTGTGCCTAGACCTTGGTTCTGAAAACCAGCACTAAAAGTCTGTGTATAAGGGAGTCTGTGGGGCCAGATGCCTCTTCCTCTCCCAATCCTATCTGAAGCCACTAATGACTGTTGTAGAAAACTCAGACACACTGCTGTGGCTTTAGCCAAGCTTTGCAAAGGCTGGATTTTTTGGGTTGGTTTCTATCCTGTAAGGATGCCACTTGGCTGCTGAATCCTTCTGATGGGAAGACCCATTCCTTCACACAGCCCAGTGGGCCTTGCCAGATTCCCCTCTTCCTGTCTCCTACTGTTCTATGTGGATCCTTGTGTTGTCCTTATTCTTCACACCACAAAAGATTAAAGATAATACTAATACTAATAATATAAAAACGCCCTTCTGAGAATGGCCTGCCAGCTGGTATTATGCCATATAAAGACTCTGTGAAATAGCTTGGGTAATTTACACTCATTAGGAGGAGAATGCAGTAGATTAAAGGTAGCAAGGGTGAATAGCTTCCCATTTTTGTCAAACTTGCCTAACCTTTTATTCACCTGCTGAAGCCATTATTATATAATAATAAAAAAGAGGAGAAAGAGCCTTGCATGAACTTGGGGAGAAAAGCAGAGAGTGCAAGCTAGAAGCTATTTTCTCAAGAGAGAGAAATGCAACATTATAGATTAAAGGTGAAAAGACAGCCCTCATTTAAATCAATCCACCTCTCCGAAGCATATTTATTCACAAATTAATTAGAGTTGCAAATGAAAATGATCTGGTTGGTGGGAACGTTATTGAGGCCTTTAAAGTGCGGGAGTGAAGATTAAAAGGAAGCACACTTACCCTTTCCTTATGATCTAAAGAGGAGATCAAAAGAGTCGGTGTCAAATTAACAGCCCTGATGATTTCTCTCTTCTTTTAGTCCTCCGTTTATTATCTAAGGCTCATGTTGATACACGCAGGATGAAGACCTGCTTTCCTAAGTAGCTGGTGCATGAAGTGTGTAGGGACCCTTTAGACAATTCAGATCTGGTAGGGAGGTCTGCAGCTATCTGATCAGGGACATAGGGAATGTGTGTGGGGGGGAGGGAGGGAAACCTTAAAACTTTGTCTGTCAGATGACATGTAAGGGAGAAAATTTTCATTTTACCTATTGATTGGGGTGTTGTAGGGAATTGTTCAAGCTGCAGTTACATGGGACAGTCAAACTGCAGATTAGTTTTCCTAATCTGTGATTAAAACATGGTTAATTGAATGCCCAACCTCTTGTGAGGCTGTGATTTGGGACTCACTAATGGATAAGAAACATGATTTTGCTCAGCTTGAAGGGAGGAGAGGCAGATTCAATCCTTGTGAAACTCCACCAGGAGCAATACAACAGCAGCAAAGTAAGGAAAGACTATTAAACCCTTCTGGAAGACAACAGCAGAGGCAAATTGGCACCAGGAAAGACTGTACCTTGTCATGGGATCTAAAGATATGCCTGTTGGAATCTGAGTTAAGAGAAATGCAAACTCTGGTGCAGGCTGGTTAGAAGCAGAGAGAGGGGATAATGCAGAGATGCCAGGGAGCATTCTGGCAAAGTCCATCACACTGAAGCTTCTTGCCTGTTGGACTGCAGGTGCTCACTAGGGGAAGATGGCAAATGACTGCATTTGGAGGCAGAGGGAAAGATGTGCTATGGTTTGAAGACCTTGCACCAGGCTAGGACATAGGGGAGGGAGACATGTTATTGAGAGAAAAGCTTGCTAGATTGAGAGATTGACCACATTATGGCTAATTTATTAGATATTTAGCAGGACAATTCTACTTCCTTCCAAACATAAGAAATCCATGTAGCAAGTACGTGGCTGTAGATACTAGTTCTTCATTTTTGAAGGGGTTTCCAATCTCAGATTGGACTGGTTTATTTGGGCTTGCTGGAAAGCACCAAGCTCACTTACACTAAGCAAATAAGAAAGAACGATTAACAGCATCACTCTCCAGGAAAAAATATTTATCTTCCTCTCTTCATCTTGTCCAATGGACCATGTTATCAACTTGAAAAAAGAACCCCTCCCAATAGGAAAGAAAACAAGTTTACATTCAGCTCTTTGCAGTCCCAGGCTTGAGAATAGCTCTGCTCAAAGAATCATCTCAAAAAGACCAGAAATAAATTCCCCTTGCTGAGATTTTTCAGAGCATGAAAGTTGTAGTTAAACATACTAAGTGGGATCATATTGAAAAAATACGTTCATTTCAATACCATCTTTAAAAAACCCACCCTGGATTGTTCCATATTTAATTTTTAAAAATGAAAACAAAGGTGCAAGAAGAAGTATACCGAGAACATTTTCCCTAAGCATGTCTCACCTTTTTTTCTGAATTTTGAAGGCTGGAAAAGAAACATCACCCATAATCTTCTTTTTCTTACATAGTGGCCTTACCTGTGTAACGAATGCTGTGCAAGCTGATCTCTTTCACCACAGACTAACTCTGCTCTGGGGTTTTGGATTTGTCCCCACATGGCTGGTGAGGATAATGGTAGAAGCAGTGTAGACAAGGCTCAAGGCCTTCTCCAACTAGATGACTGCAAAATAACAAAGGTCTCTCTCACTTTGCAAACATACCAAACTGTTACAGATGCTGTAGATCTAACATAAATGCACTTACTGAGGTAGTTCATATTTTTTTTCTGAGCATTATTAGAAAGAAGAAATGAGAAAGGGAAAAATCAGCTGAATCCTCTGTCAGCTGTCAGCATGGGCAACACAGAACAACACTGAAGTACTTATAAGAAGCAAAGGAAACAGCAGCCAGAGGTATTTACTGTCTCTTTCTGAAGCCAGCCAAAAGCTTTCATTAAGGACAACTGTTTGGGCAGCTTCCTTGTGCTCAGTTCTTGATAAAAGAGCTGACCATTGCTCCAGAGCGGGCTGTGCAGAGGACAGAGGGAGACGCAGCCCCGCAGACTCAGCTGAGCTGTAGCAGAAGGTTGTCTCAGGGTCTGGATCTGCTTTGAGGTGCAAATGGTTGAGTTCATCCTGAGCTAGGAAAGAGGAAAGACTGGGATAGTGGTTTGGTACTGGCTGCATTGGCAGTCTTCTTGTACAAAGTAAATCCAAATACATGCATGTGATCTGGTTGACATTCCTATTTTGTATCAGGAGGAAATGAGCTGTCTCTGCTACTGCAACAGGAGGTGGCTGCTTTCCTGAAAGCCATCCCTGAAAGGTATTGAACAACAACACAATCACAGAATCATAGAATATTGACTGGAAGGGACCTTCAAGATCATCAAGTCCAACCTTACTCCTAGTCCTATCAAAAACCAGTAAATCATGTCCCTAAGCACAACATCTACCCATCTCTTAAACACCTCTAGGGATGGTGACTCTTCCACCTCCCTGGGCAGGCCATTCCAACACCTGACAAACCTTTCTGTAAAGAAATGCTTCCTAATATCCAGCCTGAACCTCCCCTGGTTCAACTTCAGGCCATTTCCTCTTGTTCTGTCACTTGTTACCAGGGGGAACGGACCAACTCCTGCCTCGCTACAACTTCCCTTCGAGTAGTCTCTCCTTCAGGTAGTCCATCTCTCTCTACTCTAATGCTTAGGTCTATCTAGGGATGCCATGCCTTGAACTCCTGCAATGTAGCATCTTTTCTTAAGAAGTCTGAAGTGGGAGGTACGTGAGTTTGGTGCTAAATAGTATGGCATGTTTGGAACCTGAGAGGCTGGCTTTTATGCAGGAGGCTTGGCCAGACCAGGACAAGCTGAGACATGAGTAACGCTCCCACCAGGCACACGTCCTGGATAAAACTGACAGAGGATGAGGGATTTTTCCATCTATTTGTTCATTACCACACATCTTTGGTAATTTCCTGGGAGATTAAGCAAGTCTGTGTCTACTCAGGTTTTCCTTGCTATTGAATCCCTTCACCATCAGACACCCTAATTCTCCCACTCTCTGTATAAGGCACAATATAGATTCACTAGGGGGGGGTGGGGAACCAGGATTGTACCCAGCTTTTATTTATCTTCTTGCTTTATTTTTTTGTTTCTTTCTCAAACCCTGTTCTCTCGACCTTTCATGTCTCTCCACAGCCATGCAAGCATCACACGCTTTACCTCCTGCCTGCTACAAATGTAAGCTGGGGGTGATCAAGCATCAGGGACTCTGCATGTTTTGGAAACTGTGCTCTGGCAATGCCAAAAGTTTGCTTATCAAGTCTGAGAGAGGGCTTGAGACACCTGCTCCAGACTGTGTGGGCTCAGCCAGATTTCCTTCTCTCCACCCCAAGGTGAACAGGCACTGTAAGTACTGTGATAAGCATTTTGCTAATGGAGCTGGCTCCTCCTTGAACTCTTCTGTATTTTCAGAAAAGCCCAGCTATGAAGATTTCCATGAAGGGGCTCAGTTCTGACTTGTATTAGTGACTTTGGAATCTTTCTGCAATCGCCAAAATGGCATTTTCAGTTCAAAACATTCACTTTTCCCCTTGAAGCAGGGTTTGCATTTGGATGTGGATGCAAAATGAAAAAACTAATTTTATTTTTTTTTCCCACCATAAATATTTTGTTTCTGATTTGAAAAAACAAAGCACCTGTGTGTGCAAAGCCATGGTTTGTGTTGAGTTTTCTGTTCTGATTTTGACCTGCATGCATAGGACAAACATTTTGCATCTAAAGGATTTAAATGAGTCAGGAGACTTGTTCCTCTCCCAGCTCTGCTGACAGGTTCCAGGGTGTTTTCAGATGCTTTCCTGAATTGATGATTTCTAGGTCAAGGAGAGTGTTATGTTTTTTTGACTGTTTGTCTTCTGTTAATCGCTGTCAACCTGGAGATTTATGCATTGATAGTGACTGCAGATGGGGTCACTTTTAATAGGAATTCACACACCAAACAGTGAAAGGCTTGTTGGGGTGTACAGCACAGGAGCTTTTACCAGGTAGACCACAGATACTCAAGGACTCCACTGTACTGAAAACATTTCTGGTTGAAGCCGTGTTATTTTTCTTGGAATAAATACATTTGCACATACTGTTTTCTTGTGATAGCTTTTATGTGAAATTGTCCCATTTGTTGCCCAACATCTGTGGTTGCCTGTGTCTGCCTACATTGTTCTAATACACTTGGTGTATGAAGCTGGTCCTTCACTGTGCATGGTGAATCTGATTTAAGGGGTCTCCAGGTATACTCTAAATACAGCATTGCTTCCTGTAGTGCAGACCTCTAGAACTGAATAGCAAAAGATTCACTTGCACCCTGTCTTCTTTTTTTCCAATGAAAGGAAAATCTGGAGTTGTCAAGAATGCCAGATCAAATCACTGCACGTAAGTGGCATTACTAGAGTGGGAGGTGTTGAATCCTTTCATGATCTTTACACTAGCATTCAGGTTTATGTAAAACTACAACTCCTACAAAATCCAGAGTTCATTTCTTTTGACTTTTTCAGGACCATATAAATCAAATTATTTTTTTCCATGGGGTGAATGTGATAATTCAAGGGATCACAATATACTTCCTAATTTTTGTAATCTGTTATAGATTAAGAATTAGTGGAGAGTTACAGAAATAAAATAACCTACATATGGGAAAGGTTGCTCCTCATACAGCTATCGTGGGTTTTGTTTGTGAACTTTAAGTAAATTTATCTTAAGAAATATCCCCACTTTCTGTTAATGAAGAAAATAAGTGAAGCTCTCCTCTCTTTTGTATATGCACAGTGACTTGATATATGTGAATCTCCTTTGCATTATATCCTCATCTGTTAACAGACAATTCAAATTGGCCATTTTCAGACCTTTTCTGAGTTTAGGTCTATTCTCTCCTAGGCACCTGTGTCTCCCTCATCTCATCTTGTACTTGAACAAGCACATCCCTTTGGCTCAGATCTCTTGTTTCTCTATTTCTTTCTCTCCCACAACATTGTACAATATTCCTGTAGATATGTGTGCACACAGAAATATCTCTGCAAGTTCTTTCTTTAAAATGACACAAAAAAATCAACTTTAACAAAGAATGTATTTCAGGAAAACTTTCCAATGACTTTTGGAGTGGGGAATTGTAACCTCGAATCCTGCAGCCACCCAAAAATGTGTGATATGGGACTACAGGGTTGTAAACTTCTATTTTCCTAATGTAAACCCCATGCTATGCATCAGCTAACCTAGCTATGTGCTAGGTTAGGGGTTTGTTTCAGAGAGGACATGATCCTACAGCTTTACTCCATAACGGGAGTGGCTTCTTTGCCATGAATGGTGGAAAACTGGTGCAGAGTACTGTCAGTTTCAACAGGTTAAGAGATGTAAGGGAAAAAAAAAGGTTCTTACATAGTGCAGGCTCAGGCTCTTCTTTTGCCTTGTGGGTCACATGCTCAGGATGAGCTCTCCCATGCCCTCTTTTCTGTTTGCTGCTCTGGTCGCTGTGTGCTTGAGGGCCTGAAATGCACAAACACATTATGTTGGCCTCTGTTTTTGGGCAAGTGTGTTGTTGTTGCAGGAGATGGCGTGTGTTGGGACAGTATACATTGAAGGGGTTAAATCAGCTCAGCCACGATGTAATGCCAACTGGTAGGTTTGTCATCAGATCCCTCAATGTTAAATTGGGTAAAAGAATAAAACAACCTGTGGACCATGATTATGCAGCCACCAGCTGACATTGTTGTCTATGTGACATCTGGAGAACATCCCACCCTGGTCTGGTGGGTTGGAGGGGTGGTTGAAGATGGACGTGAGATGTCCCAGCCAGAAAGCACATCCTAAGAAGGAGTTAGGATCCTCTCAGCGCACTATGAGTCATGAGAAATGAGGTGAAGCAGCTGAGAACAAACATTTTGTGGATAGGTATTAAAAAGAAAAAAAAATAAAAATAATTAAAAAATAATCCTCCAAGCACCCTTTGAAAGCTCCTGAGCACTGGGAGTGATGCAGAGCTCTGGTTAATGGACACTCCCTAAGGTTTCCCCCCCATGTACCACAATTGATTGCAGCAAGATTACGATGCCATTAAAATTCACTCTGCCCATAAACTAATGCTGTGGAAAATGCTGACGTTTATAGCAGCTCCTACAAGAGACATATTTCAGTATGAAAGTGAGTTCTAATGCAAGAACTTTATTTAGGTAAAACAACATCCAGGGAGGGGGGAGAGGAGGAGGAGAGGTGGTGGCAATTGCAGAGAATTTTATTTCTTTCAACTAATGGGTATACGGATGCTAAATTTAAAAGACATTTTTAATAAATCTATTGGCCTTTGACAAAATCAATCCAAACCCCATAAACCAAGAAGTCACCCACTTGGTATTAATGAGGCTACATTTGCATTTATTTTTCCTTTACACTAGACAAACCATTAATTTCGTGTTTATGCTTCCTTTGAAGTCTGAATGCTTGTAGATAGATGGCCACATCAAGTCTCCTGCTGCTACATTAATATTTTGCTATAAATGATAAATTTGACCATTTTCTACAACACCCCTTTTTTCTTTAAGAAAGCTGAGAAAATGTGAGCAATAAGTCTTAAGCCCCTGAAAGCTTAGCTGTTTTTTTAAATACTCTGCAGTCATTGATTATTAAAGCAGTCATAGCTTTAACTTTGGGTTGCATTTGATGGCACCCAGCATTTTACTGCTGTAAATTGAGAGATGTTCATTAACTAATCAAGGTCTCTGATGGTTTTTGCAAATCATCCTTCATTTGACTGATGCAAAAACTGGACACAGCCAAGTCACCTCTGCTTCACCCCATCTCTGGCCTCTGAAGGTCTCTTCTTACATCTTCTGGTTGTTTCCATGCAAGTGAAGTACATCCTTGTGTGCCATCAGGACAGCAAAGGTGCCTTTTGCCAGTTTTATAATAATTCACTTAGTTTGTGCTTTTTCTTTCAGAATGATTTATTGACTGCACAGCTTTTTGGGAGTGACTGGTACCAGAAGCACCCCAAAACACTGATTCCTAGAAACAAAGGGAAAGACCCTTCTGAAAAACTTGCAGGGGCCTAGGATGATGGGTAGGAGGGAGATTTAGCTCCTGCAAGGACTCTGCAAAAGGTTTGTAAGTTTTAGAAGTCTGGGCCCTTCCTTCAAATTACAGTCCCATGATCCAGAGAAGAGCACAGGTTTGGTGACGCTCCATGTTCCCATGATGCTCCATGTCCCCATGTTTGATGTGGGTCTGAGAATGGATTTTGTGAACTCAGTATGGGTGGATTAGACCTCTCTTGGGTGGAGTGGGACAGTTCATATCCAAAAGGGTCCCTGTGGCCAGTGCATGTAATTGTGTGGCAGTAGGGAAAGCCTAGGAAACACAAAAGATGACTCTAGAGAAATAGTGGCTCTCTGATGGAGGCATTTTCTTCAGAATAAGGACCCATTCTGAGGTTGGTAGTCGCATCTCAGACATGTTGCTGGGCTTGGTTAACTTCTTTTTATACCACTTTGATGGGACTGGAGGAGGGATGTCCAGCCTTCCTCTGCCCAGCAGGTTAGACCTTATCCTGAGACACTTCTATAAATTGGCCCAGATATTTCTCATGGACCCTGCACCTTGGAGAACACCTGGCATCCTGACTGGCCAGTCCTTGTTGCATGAGGGCTGTGCTTCTGCAGGGATTTAGATGCTAGCAGACACTCAGCTGCCAAAAGACAGCTTTTATGGTCTGTGTTTCTTGATGTAGGTGCCTAAATTCTTTCTTGATCACTCCTTAGAGATTTTCAGTTCTGCCCTTTGCCTGTCACTCCTTGCTCCTCAAGAAAAGCACAGACCTGTAATCTTTCAGGATGACTGCAGGGCATTTTGAAAGAGATGATGGTGTGGTTTTGTCTGACAGACAGAACCTGGCATTACAGGAAGGCCTGCTGTCCCGCCGGTGCTGCCTTTACCCACAGGCAGGGTACTAGGGCGTGACAGGCAGATTCAGCAGACTGAGTACTGATCGCCTGGGTCTCAGCCATGCACATGCCACATCCCAACCACTGCAACAAGCACGAGTGCAAACTATGCATCTGCAGCAAGTTGGGTTTTTGTTCCCTTTCAAAGTCCTCTGGCAGCACATGTCTGATCCATGCTCCTTTTCAGCTCTGCTGCAGTGTCTCTCAATGACTTTGGGATACAAAAAATGCATGAAGTGCAGAGATTTCCAATGGGCTACAATGAGGCTATGGATTAAGGGCTTCTCTGGGATCTGCCTCTTCTCCTTCCCACTAGATCTGTTATCTGTTATCTGCCAGGTAGCCCAGCAGTTTATGTGGTGGATGATACAAACTGCATTTCCCCCCTCTGCCCTAAATGGAGTAGTTCTGTACACGCACTTCCTAAGCAATGAGAGGGGACCTGAGGATGAATTAGCAGATTAAATATCACTTTTGTTGTTGTTTTTGTTGTTTTGTTTTCTATGAAGCATCTTTTATAGATATGTTTGGGTTAGATTTCAAATAACCCTTGTTTATTTTCTTTGCCAAATGGAGTCTGTAGAGGAGGGGAGGGATGTTATAGCAATAGGGGAGTGGCTATTGACACTTGCAGCTATGAAGTGCCTTTATGTGCTTTCAAATGGCAAGATTATGCTCTGGATGGCTTAGTGCCTGAATTGTCTCATGCTCTATTAACAGCCTAGATATGGAGGCATGAAATGATCTTGGGGGTCTGACATGAAAGACGACTGAGTATTGAATGTGCAAGCTTCACCCACTTTGGCATTTTCTGTGCTTTTTTTAAGAAAAAAAAATTTTAAAAAATGGAAGGATCATTCCTTCTTCTACAGATATCATGAAACCCAGCCTGCTGGGATTCACATCTTCCTTCCCACATACATAGGAAGGACTTGACAGAGCACAGCAGTCCAACATATCCCTTGCTAAGAGTTAGGCTGCTTAATTCAGAAGGTTGGCATGAAAACCTTGAGACTTGTTTTTTTAAGAGTTGTGTTATTACTCATCATTCTCATTCAGCTCTCAGTGTCTGGACTTTAAAGGTGCACATGTCCAAGCTTCATGCCAAACTGGTTGAATGAGAAGCATAGTTAAAGAGGAAATAGTGCCTCAATTCAAGTCTGTAAAGGATGTGATGTTTCAGAAATAAAATTGATCTTGTGAGAGTTGTGTTTAAGTTTCCTATCTCAGGAACTAGCTCTGATAAACACAGTTTATGGCAGGTTTTGGGCCAGTGAATCTCTCCCAACATCCAAGATACGTGCCCAGCAGAAGCTCAGTGTTTAACCCTACTCCAACTGGCCCCTTCTTTTTGCCCAATGTCCTGCCAGCTGCTCACATTCTGAAGACAGTGGATGTCTTCTGGATATATCCATGGGTTTTTTCCTTCCCCAAGAAGTATAAACATGCTAAAGACCAAGTGAATGTGGTAGGTACTTCCTGTCATTAATTAGAAAACAAAGCAAGCATGAAACAAGTAAGTCTGAGTTATTCTTATGAGAAACTGCAACTCAAATAAGGATTTCAGAAACCAGCCTCCTGCCTTTAATTTCATATTTTGGCCTCTTTGCTTTTTTGTTTGTTTGTTTGTTTGTTGTTGGTTTTTTTTCTTTTTTTTTTTTCCCCTTTCCCTTTGAAAAAAAAATAATACATGTCTAGTGTCTAGTGACCTGGGAACCACTCCTAACACAGACTTATCACTGTTGTTAATGTTCCTTCTCATGCCATGGTATAACCAGTGTCAGAAAAAGGCTGAATCTGATGGGGAGTCTGGGCCCTGGGGATCCTCCCCACCCCTTCTGCAGGAGCTGTACTCATGCTCTGGGAAAGGAGATTAGCTGAGGAGGAGATGTCTCCTTGTAACCCTCAACATCTGCCTTTGAGTGGAGCTGGGTTTGTAGCCACAAACCAAAGGGAAACTCCTAAGCCACAAAAACAAATGCAAGCATAAAGCCCAGCCAATTTTAATGGTGGTGGTTATTAAGGGTTTTATTGCACCTTGGACCTGTTAGCTTGTACTGCTCAGGGGCAAGGCAACATGCTTGGAATAACCAACCTTATGTGAGCATATCACTCGTTTTCACCTCCATCCATTTGTTCCTACTCTGATGTTCTGGTGTGTACACTCATAAAAGGATAGAATCAACAGCATCTCCGCAGCTTTAAACCTCTGCCAAAGCTGGAACCTGTGCTGGTCAGAGAAGAGGCAGACTCAGACTGGTGGCTACTACCAATCCTGATTCTGCTCAGTGAAGAAAATTAAGCAGAACCTCCTCCCCGTAGAGAAGATCTGCTATATGACATAGAGACCATCACCCATGGGATGAGACATTGGAAGATTACTCACTACACAGGTATTTCCATGGAGTGGGTGTCATCAATAACCTTGTAATTATATGGTTCACTATCAGATCTTGAGGCCTGAATTTTAGCTGCTCCATAGGCCAGAGTCATCATTCATTTATTCCTTGATAGATCAGCAGCGGTTTTTCTTATTCCCATTGTCCCCTGTAGCTAGCACCTACTCAGCTAAGGAAATTTGGAAATGAGGGAGCTTAAAGCTAATACAGAAGGACATGGTGCCTTTGTCCTACTTCCACTGTAGATCACAAAGTGAGAGGAAGATAACAGAGATCCCATGTGCTGCAGGATTTCTTTGCTCTTGTCTTTGGTTGGAGCCCTGCCCAAGAAAAGGCCACCTGAGGACTGTGATGCCCCAAACCTTTCTCATCTCACCATGAGCACCAGTGACCTGGACTTCCTACAGTCCATCCTAGATGCATACTGGTGAGTCACAGCAGTCAGCAAGCCAGCGCTACTACTCCTCCAGCTATTTTTGCTCGAGGGGAAATGAGCTGATTGGTTCTGCCAGTTCTTTCAAACCAGATCCAGAGAGATGGAAAGGGAGGTAAATGGGAAAAAAGAGGAGGAAGTAGAGACACAAAGACCGATGGTTTGATAGAAAAGGAAAATAGTACTCCCCAGTCTAATATCTGCCCTTTATTCTGTATTACAATATGTTGAGACTTTCAAACTGGTTGTTGGAATCAAGGCTGAAATTAGTTTTCAGCCATTCATTCATAACTGTTATGTTTAAAAGCAAAAAAAAAAGAGGGAGAGAGAAGGTGGGGGAAACAAAAGTAAATACAAAAAGAGAAATGTTAACATGTGTGGCACAGAATGTATACAGCAGACAAAGCTCTGCTTGTTCTTTGACAATGGCTTTGAAAAGCAGGTGTCATAGCAGCTGTACAAGGTTAAAGCACAGGGACCATTATGTACAAAATGAGTGAGTCTTTATCCAGAGTCTGCTTCAGCTCTTAAGAATGTGCTTCCTATTGTGCCAGTGTTTGCTGGAAGGACTCCATCTATACAATTGAGAAATTTTTCATTCTCACCTTCCCCCAACCTCCGTTCCACCATCCAAATCTACAGTTATGGATATAATACAGACCTCTGGCATTCAAGGTCCTCATTGCCCTATACTTCTGAAACAAAAGCTATTGTGCTGCACCATGAAAGCCTGCCTGTGGCAGAATAAAGCTGTTCAGCAGTGGATCCTGAGAGAGTATTTGTGAGGAGCTCTCTAAAGTTAAAATCCCGGTGAAAACAAAACACTTCCAATTAAAAATGTTCTCTCATTTTGTTTTGTGTTTTTGGTTTCCTTTTTTCTCTCTCCCTCTCTTGGAGATGTTCAGAGAGATGCTCATATAAAAAGGCAAGTGACCTGTCCTTGCTTTCATTCTCAAAGGGAGAAGATGGAAAGAGAAACAGGAATGCACATCCTGGGAGACAAGCAGTAAAAAAAAAAAAAAAAAAAAAAGTTAGGAACCAGACCAAGCTGTATCTTCTTCCCAGTGGGTAATGGAACAGATATGAGACTCAGCAGCTACCTATTTTTTAAAATTATTATTATTATTTTTGTAATAACAAGCACAGGGTACAATAGAGCTATCCCATCCCCAGCTTTTTCCCTTCCCCATAGCATATCCAATCTGCACCAGGTCTCTAGTAGAGGGAGCATGACAGATGATTCCTATGTTAAATAATTTGTCCCCTGGGCGTGTCTTTTAGACATAACAGTGTAATAAGGCATAGTGAAGGCATGTAGCTGGAAGATGTTCCTATTGCCTGTCCCTGCCCCAAATGACAAAATCACAGAAAGGGAGGGGTTGAAAGGCACCTCTGGAGATCATCTAGTCCAACGTCGCTAAAAATGAGCCATCAGAGTATGGGCAACCAAACACATCCTGAAGCCACAAAAGAGGTCAATAAGAACTTTGTTGTAACCACCAGGAAATGTTACTGGGACAAACCCAACCTCTTATTTCAGAAATATTGTCCCTCTTGGGCTATCAGTCCCTTCTTTCTGTGAGATATGTTCCCATGCTTGTGGTTGAGTCCTTGTTGGCTTTGTTGTACTTGTTGCAACCTATTGCAAGCACAACTCTGTGTAAGCAATGACTCTTGAAATCAATGCCTACGTTCTTACTGATGTTAGTGTCTAGCAACTCTTCACATCCATGATGCAGAGATGGTTGATGTGGAACTGAGGTTGACAAAGAGGAGGACTTAAGCCCCAGGACTCCAGTCCTTGGACTTCAGATGATGACAAAGGCTGGATTTGTTCTTCTTCCATCCTTGGGCACTTGGATGGTACTCAGATGCCAGCTGGGAGCCACTGGGCAAGCATCCTTCTGTGGGCTTCTTTCCAGTGCACCCCCTCTCCCTGATGACCTTCCCTGAAGTATGTGTTTTTCATCAAGACCTGCTCAAACTTTATGGGCTGTTCTCACTTCTTTTAGCACTGAATGCACAATCAGGTGCAGGTGTTACACATTGGTTACGGGACTTTGTGCATGAACAGTATTGGGTAGATAGATATCCAAATGTGAGTTACTGTTATCTACTCTACTATACACTAGGCTCTGAAGTTATAAACTAAAGGCAACAAGGCAAAGGGCAGTGAGATAGGGGAAGTGATCTTGGTTCGTAAGTCAATGACAACTGTTTTCTGCCAGGTCCCCAAAGTAATAGACGCAATGTTTCCATATCCACCAGTGAAAAGCCCAGAGGGTAAGAACACTTCGGATGCCAGGGTAAAGACACTGCCACAGCAGCCTCTAGGCATGTAGATGAGAAGTTACAGCACTGCAAGTGAAAGGCAAACATTGAAAATACGAATGGGAGAGACCTTGAGTGCTACAAAGGTTACATCACCCTGCATCATCTCCTGCCATCTCTCACTCTCCTCTCTCTCTTAGAGCAGGAAGGAACTGAAGCAGTGTCTGTACCTCTGGATGTCTTATATCTGTGTCTCAGCAGCAGCATATTGTTCTTCAGTCTACATTTGCATAGTTATCCATCCTAGTGGTGTAGCTTCTCAAAGAAGTGCCTGGCTTGAGTTTTGAGTTTATACTGAACATACTTCAGAACTGGTTTTGTCACAAATCAAGTTGTCTTGACACTTCACCATGCAAATGCATAAAAAAATAAATAATCCAGTGAAGAACCTTGTTTCCAAATCATTAGAAGCACTTGAGCCTTTAGCTGTATGTTCCTCAACACATTTTATTTATGTTGCACTGCATCCATCTGGGTGCTTATTAAATGCTGCATTTAGGAAGCAGTTGTATTCACTGCACCTTTATGCAGTGTTCTTCTGAATATCAGGTCTATTTCCAGTTTGATTTTCCTCTGGCACTGGTATTATCACTGACCCTTTGTAATGCTGCGACAGGTCTCTGTGGGAGCTGCTCACACTGTGATCCTTGAAGAGTTAATCCCAGCTGACGCCTTGTAAACCACAGATGGACCATTTCCCCACTGATCTTGCTTTGCCTCAGAGCACAAGCCTAAGAATTAATTAATGCCAAGCATGGAAGGAGGATGGGCATCATGGCTTGGCCACTGGATGTGGAGATCTTTTGAGTGTGAGAGGCAATATTTTGGGGCCAACAGTGTAGGGGGACAACAACAGCATTGTCATTTCCTTTTTCATGACACCCTTCCCACCCCATCATTCCCCTTTTGAGGTAACCATAGTGTCAAATGGCTCACAAAGAGTTTTTCTGCCTCTCACAGAATAGCCACTGGGCAGTATCACCTTTCTCATAAGAGACTAAGCAGATTCACAGTTCTTGTGTGGCTTCAAGAAAAGGGAGAAATGGAGCTAGAAAAGCAAGCTGATGTAAAGAAATGAGCTAATGAAGTGAGATCACAAAGTGTGCAACCCCAGCCGGTCGTATCTTTCTCTCCAGTTACCTTGGTAACTGTGTAGTGATATGATGTTGCTTGGTTTTGTATCCTGCAAGTGAAAGAAGCTCAAAGTACCCACCACTGGCAAAAATACTGGTAGGATATCATATTCATCTACAAAAAAATGACAATTAAGTTATGGACTCACTAGATACTGTATTGAAGGGGTAAATATATATCCCCCAAAGCCTGGATAAAATGACTTCGGTTTTTCTATGAGCCAGCAATTTAGTGCATCTTTTGATGGGATTTCTTTGGGCCAAATCAAAGGCATCACAACAGGACCACTTTTTCAGCAACATGGTTAGCTGAATCTTTACATCCTTTCAGTCTTAGGTCTTTCTGCTGATTATAATGTTGGTTAAAGAGAGATATGGCCTTCTATTCAATAGAAACAGACTTAAAATATGTTTAGATGGGGATGGAATTTCTTAACAGGAAGTTGAAAAAACCACCAGCTCACAGTAGTGTAGAAACCTCTCTGAGAGATGATAGACATTGATTTGCATGAATAGTGAGTCTGAGCAGGTTCAGATCCACCATCTGCCTTTCAAGCCATTGGACTCACTGGTGTGAGCTTTAGCGGTAGAGGGGAATGGCTGCCATGAGCTCATTCTTTTCCCTAGTTGTCAAATATTGAGGCATTTCTTCTCTCTAAGGGTGACAGGGAGTGCTATTGCATCTCAGTCACTTTCTCCATTACTCCTCCATCTCTACGGTTACTCCACAGCACTGGGTAAGATAGTTCAGAGTGGTCAGCATGTGGGAATGGACCTCTATCTGGCCACCCTACCTGACCAACCACCAGCTCTTGTTCTTATATCCCCCCTTTCCAGCCTCTTTTGTGGCCCCCAGCCCTGAGATTTGAGGTAATGGTGTCATGCAGGTACAGTGTCTTTGGGGCACAGTGCTGTTCATATTGTCTAGAGAAAACTGGTCTGCTTCAGAATTCCTTGTTCTTCTCAGTCCAAGAATTTCTTTGTTTTCTTTACAAAACCTGCAACAAACTACTAAAATGAATGGCTCTACATAAATTGAGGACTTGAACATGAAAAGGAGATGGGACAATCAATCCAGGAGGAGAGGAAGTAGCACTCTTCCACTGGGGGGGGGGGGGGGGAATCCCAAAATAAGTTTTTATATACTGCTTGGTATACCTTTCCAAACCCCGCGGGGTGCTGGTATGAAAAAAGCATGGAGAGGGTTGGGCGGGGAGTTTG
>WTSP01027132.1:32794-167665 GCA_025331215.1 Actenoides lindsayi | reverse complement strand
CGGGAGCACCCCCCGGCCGCCGTTGGCCGGGGGGGGAGGGGGGGGGGGGGGGGGGGGGAGACACCGCCCCGGCAGCTTCCCCCTTCTTCCCTCGCCCCCTCAACAGCACAGACGATCCGCACAGAGCAGCTACCGGCTCTGCAGTTCCCCAAAAGCAGCGCGGAGGGACCACGGAGCCATTGCTCAGTCGTGAGGCGGCCGAGTGAATGAGGTATAATGGGGTACCCCCTCTTACGGCGGGTATTCCGGTAAAAAAAAAGACGGCAGTTTCTTCTGAGCGTGATAACGGTACTGAACCTCCTCTCTTACGTGGTCTATGAAGATGTTTAAAATATCTGAGCGAGCTGGGCGGAGAAATTACTCTCCCATTCAGGCTAACAGACTGCGGGCGCGGAGAGCTGTTCACGCCGTGCTCCGCCAAGCACAGGGCTGTAAGCGGCTCTGGTGGCCGCGGGCGACCCCAGCCTCCGTGATCCCGCCCAAAACACTTACTGGGGTATTGCAACTTGGGGGGTACCCGAAACCTCGAAGTGTGTGTGTGTGGGGGGGAAGGTGGGAGTCCCCAGTGAGAGCGCGGCGCTCCTCCTGGGGCAGCGCAGGCTCCGCGGGATGCAGGCAGCGGCTCTGCGCGCTGCAGGCGGTGGCTCTGCGCGCGGCGGGAGGGGTTCTTGCGGCTCCTGCCGCCAGGTCACGCATCGCAACCTGCACTCAACCGCCCGGCGGTCACAGTGTCATACTTATAATGGCAGTCCTTGGTGACGAGTAATTAAAGCCATCGCTATGAGCGGTTAAAAACCTCCACGACCAACAGTGGCTCCGCCGGCCACTTTACGTAACCGCTGCGGGCGTTGCCAGCGTGGCCGGGTCCGGCCTTTGCCCCGGGGACCCTGGAGAAAGCAGCAGCGACTGCTCCTACCCCGAGGCGTTACGCTGGCCGCGCTTGCCCCTCCAGGGCTGCAGCCCCTCCTCGAGCCCTCAGGGAGCAGCCCACCCACCGCCCCCTACAGCGCAGCCGCGGAGAGGCAGGGAGGAGGCTGCGCCCCCCGCCCCAGCCAGCTCCGCAGCCCCAGTCTGCTCGGGTTGGCTCGGCTGGACTATAAAGGTGGTGGGGTGTTGGGGAAACCCCGAGCTCCCCGCGCATTCAGGGTTTTCTTGCACCACTGCCGGCAGCGGAGCACAGGGGCTGAGCCTCCTGCTGGTGCACGAAAGCTTATTTTTTCTGTGGGGGAGCGCTGCTTTATTTGATCACTTCCTGGCGTAGAAAACGTTCAGTTTGCCGGTAGCATGTTTTCCGCCCCGCGCCCCGATAAACGGCAGACCTGGGGTGATGTGTCGACGCTACAGAGCAGTGCCTTCAGTTGCTACCCTGAGGAGAGCAAAGCCCATCACTGGAGATGGAGAGCAGCCGCCCGCGCTAGAGGGGAGGTTGCAGTAGGTTCCTCCTTCCCGCCCCCCACCCCACCCCCCCGCGCGGCACCGCAGCGCCTGGGCGAGGGGTGGTGGTGAGCGCAGCCCGTCACACCTTGGAGGTGATCCTGCAGAGCGAGAAAGACGAGCGTATGTGTCCTTGTAGGTACGTTACGGATAGGTTATCAAGCCGTGGGAGAATATTAAAATTAGAGGGAACCGGTATCCGAGGGCCGTCACCTCAAGGGTAGGCACACGTGTACCAGGCAGAACTGCCTCGTCCTCAGTAGACCTCATCGGGTGTTTCACCGAGCAGGGAGGGAGGGGCTGCCCTGAGAGAGCTGTGAAGTTTCACAAGGTCAGATATTTTTAACCAGAAGGTGGAATAGCGATGAGGATCAGCCCAGGATTTTGCTTCAAAGAAAGGGAATTTGGTCCACAAGGGGACTGCTGTCATTTGTCTCATTCAGCCACATGTTTGCAATACAGATCCACGGGGGAACGGAGATGTCACTCATGAGTCTTGTGACAAAAGTGTACACTGGGCACAAAGGCTGCTTGTGGTGGTGAGAGCAATGCTTAGGGAACGGAATGCTTCCTGAAAAAGGAACTGGAGAGGTCCTGTCAGAACATCCTCTAAGAGCTGAGATCCAAGCACCAACAAGGGGCACACTCAGAAGCCTTGTGCTATTGCTCCCTGTGCAGACTTTACTTCCTGGAGTGTAGGAACTGAACATTGGTACATGGGTCAGGCTCCAGCCAGGACTACTTTCCCATTCCTCCTGGGCTGTCCTTTTCTTGCCTTGAGAGAGACACCTTATCCTAGAAAACATGCTCGTTTTAAGGTTTTACAGGTGTTTACTCACACTTTGGAGACTTAGAGAGTTAGATATCACCCAAATAAGCAGGCTGTGAAAACTAGAGGACCAGCTCTGACAAGATCAGGCGAGTTCACACTGATCAGCATTCAGAGTCAGTCAGTCTTAGAGGCAGTTTGTCTGGTACTGTCTGTTACATCCTCTGGGGCTGGTCTCTTCTCACATTTTCTACACTTTGTTTCTACGTAGGTGTTTTTAAAAAGTAAGTGAAGGTAAGTTGTGTTTTAAATGGAAACAGCATGGAAATGATCAAGGCATGAGAATAAGCAAATCACTACAGCCAGTCACCCCCTATTATAATTGTTTAAATCAGGATTGACTTCAGCAAAGTTAACAAAGATCTGAATCAGCTTTTGGTGAATTTGTAACATGTAAAAATTCAGAACTTGTCTGGTCTGTCTTAGAAGAGCCCTGATTTGTCTTTGAGTGATGTGGGTGTGCCTGTTGCCAGTCCTGTCTCTGGCCTTGTTTCCTGGCTGACCATGGACTGATGTTGTAGTCTTGATTTTGGTCCTGTCTTCTGTGGCTCTTACTGTGGGGTCTCTGGGTGGGTGATGGGCCTGACTCACCTCTTTGCCTTGTCTAGGGCTGCTGATTGAGACTTTTGTCAGCATCTGGCTCTGCCTGCTGGTCTCATAGCCTGTGTGACTGTGCTATGGTTTCCCTTGGTTCCTGTCTTGCCTTCCCTTGTGGAGAAGCTCTTACTGCTATCCCAGAGAGGGATGCCAAATTAATTAGGGGATGTAATGGATCTGAAAAGATAGGTGGAAGTGGAGAAAGCATGAGAATAAATTAGTGATTCAGCTGGTTCTCTAAGTAAGAGAATGGAAGCTGCCTGACTGGCAGGACCAGTCTATGTGATGGTCAGTATGGGTGCCTGGCAGAGAATGGAGTGGGAGGTCAAAAGGTGTAACACTTGTCTGTATCTGGAGAAGTCTTCATCATGGTACTGCATGTTTTTCATCCCTCAGAAGGAACAGCTGGGGAGGCTGGTGACATGGATAGCATACCTGGGCAGGGGATGACTTGGACACAAATCCAGGAGGAAGCCCTTGGAGGTCTGTACTGGGACAAAAAAAAAAAGTAGATAAGCTGTTGTGTCTGTGGCAGTGAAACAGCAGCTCCTGATATCCCTTATGTTCTGGTGCCTTCCTCTTCTGCAGAGAAGGTCAGGACCTTCATGAAATAAATAAATAAATGCAGACTCTGTTCTGCTCAATCCCAATAGGCATTTCGGCAGTGAAATGTAGAAACTATCTTGGAGTTGAGGGAGAAAGGGATGAGGTAAAGTGTCAGTGTGTTTCTGTGGCAGGCAGTAGAGTGGAGAGTAGGAGCAGCTGCTCATTTGAATGCTCACCATTAAATTATGGGGGTGCAGACTCTGTCTGATTCTGTTCTTTAGAGTAAAGCTTGTTATTTTGAGACCTTCAGAGTTCCTCCCATTATCCCAAAGAATAGTTATGATGCTAATAGTTCTTAATAGTTATGATGCTGATGGTTCTTGGGCACTTCTATGAAAAAAAAGAAGCTCATAGCTCCTTTGCACTATGATGCTCTGAGCCACTTTCACCACTACATTTGCTGACCTCTTGGGGTCCTCTCCCAGAGTGCTGACACAGTCCTTGTGTTGGGTTTGTGTTGCAAGGTTTTGGTAGTGAGGAGGCTACAGGGGTGGCTTTTTTGAGGAACTGATGAAAGGTTGCCCTGTGTCAAATAGAGCCAATGTCAGCCAGCTCGAAGATGGACCCACTGCTGGCCAAGGCTGAGCCCATCAGCAATAGTGGTAGTGCCTCTGTGATCACATACTTAAGAAAGAAAAACCCTGTGCAACAGCAGCTTCAGCCAGAGAGAGGAGTGAGAATATGTGAGAGAAACAATTCTGCAGACACCAAAGTCAGTGAAGAGGAAGGGGGAGGAGGTTCTCTATGTTTCAGAGCAGAGATTCTCCTGCAACCTGTGGTGAAGAAAATGGTGAGGCAGACTGTTTAGGATGGAGTAGATATCCACCTGTTGCCTGTGATGGACCCTATGCTGGGGTGGGTGTCCAAAGAAGGCTATGATCCCATGGGAAGCCCGTGCTGGAGCAGGCTTCTGTGGAGAGAGGAGCCCACACTGGAGCAGGTTTGCTGCCAGGACTTGTGAACGTGTAGGGGAGCATTTTGTTCCTGAAGGACTGCACCCATGGAAGGGACCCATGGTATTTTTAAGTGCTGAAATTTCATCATGTTTTATTTTGTGATCACAAGCTCTCTTTCCCTGCTGCACCTGTGTGACAAGGCTTTCATTTCAGTGTTTTTTTCTCACTTACAATCTGTGGCATCTTCTACCTACATGTTGTAAGTCCTAAAATAACTGTGTAAATTGCATCCTGTTTATGAGTACTGTTTTAGAGCAGATGATGTAAGAGATTGATGGGAAATGTGCCAGCTCTTTAGCTTCATTCAGCACTGCCTTAGTACACACTTTCTTGCTTTCACAGAAAGCTGTTACAAGAGATCTTGTGCCGCACAGGCTGCTTCTGACTCCAGGGTTTCTAAGGTGAGATGCCATTCACCACATGGCTAAGACAGGGAGAAATGCTCTGTAGAGATGGAACTATATCCTAGGACTCTTTGCTATATTATTTCTTCTCCTGCCACATGAAATGGCCTGAAAAGGAGGCAATGGTAACTTCTCACTGTAGAATAGAATATTATCTACTTGTTAAAGTATTCTACAGGATGATTAGACAATTATCTTTGAAACTTTGCAAGCAGAAAAGAGAATTAACCCTGTCTTATCTGTGTTTTAGAGCAGGAATGTGCAATTTTGCATATCGTAGCTGACTTTTAAGCATGCTACCTCTTAATTTTGATTTTAAAGATTAATTGGGAGCTAACTTTGAACTTGGGGGGATGGGGGTGGGTAAGGTTCAGGGCTATAAATCCTGACTGGAAAGTGATACTTTCTGAAGTCTGACATGAAGGTTATTGAGATAAGTGAGTTAATACTCAGCTTTGTCATCAGTGGCTCAAATCCTGTACTAAATTAGTGCTTCTAGTGGTAGATCACACTAAGGGGACTAACTTGTATGTAAGTGTAGTGAGGTGGCTTACCTCAAACTGTACCTCTTAGTACATGACCTTGCACTGGCCATTTCTTTGTCCTGCAATTCTTCAGGATTTTGGTCCTTACCAAGTGCTTTTGAAAGCTGATTGATGTAGATTGTCCCAAAGTATCAGCAGTCCAGCCAGTAACAAGGAAAGCTGCTAGACAAGTCACTCTATATTACTGCATACTTGTGCACTGAGGGGACAGACTGTTCTATTACTCGTGACTGCCTTCTGCTTCCTCCAAGTCTGTGTTTAAAATGTTAAGAATAGGGATTTCCATGGCACTAGCTTTTTATAGTGTCATGGCAACGTGTCACTCTGCTGCCTTGCATTCTGGGCACAGTTCCAGACACTGCCTGTTACATACCATTTACTTCCCCTAATGGTAGAAGTTGAAATACTCTTGCAATTAAATTAAAGTTCTGACAAAAGCCAGAACATACCTGCACATTCAGGTTGCCAACTGGGCCTTTTCTTGCAAGGCTGTTGCTTGTTTATCTATGCTGTTACAGTGCTCTGCTATTTAACAAACTCTGACGTTCATACTGCTTCCAGTGCACCCATTTCTGTAGTGTTCTCACTGTGCTGACCAAATGCAAGCTGCCTACTTAATACTTAAATTTGTAAGACAATTTGGTTGTATATTTTCTATATATATACAAAAGGTTGTATATTTTCTATAGTCATCTTTGAATATTCTGGTGTCCTGTGTTTTGGTTGGTGTTTTTTTTTTAATTCCAGGAAGCAGTTTTAACATTTTTCAATAATCCCTTTTATTCTCTTCTGTGATTGCTTTTTCAATCTGAGTTAATGTTTTCTTTGGATTTCCTTTTGTTTAAATATAGGGAAGAGAGGGGACATGTTTTGAATTGAAGTCGCTGAACTGCAAAGGGACTACAAACAGAATTGACTGCGGTAAAGCTTCATGTATTAAAATCCAGCCAGTACAGTTCTTACCAAGTGCAGAAAGGCAGAAAAATACATTCAAGCTCAAAGAATGCATAGAGAAAGTTAACATGGAAATGGTTAAAATGAATGGAAAGAATTGAGGCTTGATAGTCTTTGGTGTGAAGCTGGATGCAAATGAGCCAGGGATGGGCTAGCATAGTGCTGAGTGTGAGGGAATGAAGAGGTTAAAATGCTTATAATGGAAAAAACCCACAATTGTTGAGTGCAGTCCATATTCTAGTTTTAGGCTGTTAATACTCTATTAAAATCAGTGGAATATAACTTGACTGAAACAGTGGTGACACAATTCCATGATGTAATGCTGTGGAGCACTTAGCAATGGGTCCTTTAAGGAATGTGGGAACATGCAATTTAGAATTGATGGAAAAATACTAAGACTTACTCTGATTTGAAATCATTAGAGGCTGTTGCAAGTATTGAGTGTTTTTGTTAATACAGAACGTCACAAAAAAGGAATCGGTAACAGCTGCTTTTAAAGTTTATTCGGCAAATACAGGCTGAGCCATTTTCTTCATTTAGAGTATTATCAGTAAAACAAGGAAGAGATCTTTAAAGTCTCCTCTGTCTGCAGTGGTTTGAAAAACCTTTTCAGTCTTGAGTCTAGAAATAACAACTTCTTGGTTTGGGATTTTTCTTTGCTTTGGGGTTTTTTTGTTTGTTTGTTGTTTGGGTTTTTTTCTGTTTGCCCCAGCAAAGATTTCTCAATCTTCTCAGGGACCTCAAAGTCAACAAATGTGATGTTTTCCTCGAATGATTAAACAAGTAACACATCAGAGGTCCTTTAGACAGGATTCAACACATTTAGTATTGTTCGGTAATCAAAAAACACTTTCCTTTTTCAAGTGAATACAGTGCTCTTCAAAGAGACCAGTTACAGCTCTGAGAAATGTTTCCTATATGTGGAAAAGATGAAACACACCTAAGGGATAGAAATGGTGTCTCTTTGACTATTGTACCTGTATACTTCAGAGACAGCAATGCGTGAGAGGGCAATTCTGCTTTCACATCAAGAGCTTGACATCTTTTCTGAAACCTCCAATCAGGGTAACCAGCATGATGGTGGCTGTATTGAGGTAGTTAATATTATTCTGGACATGTAAGAAGAGTCTGTCTCTTTTCCTGTGTGAGTTCGAAAAAAGGCTGTAGTAGTGATAGGAGGCCATAAGAACTTACTGAAAGTCAGTGGTCAGCACTACATCACTCTGTCACACTCGGTCCAGCCTGTTCCAGGTAACATGAGCTGCATCTTCTGATTTCACATGCAGCCTCTCCAGGGTTGATTGTATTCATTGAATCTGCTGGTTTATGCAAGATATGAGTGTGGGTGTGTGCTTATCTAACAGGTAACATCTTGCAGCTTTATTTAGTGTTTACGTTATCTCTCTCCACACATCCCCATCCTCTTGTTGAGAAATCCATTTTGTTTGTCCAACTTTGCCTCAGTCCTCATGCTTAGCCACAGAAGTTCTCTTCAGTTTTGAGCCAGTCTCACCCTGCACAGTTTCTCATTTCACTTCCATTCTTAAATCCTCAGCCTCGGACAATAAGACAGAGATGTTTATTAACTCATGATCTGTATTTCTTTAGAAGGTGCTGTTTCATGGTAATTAGTCCCCTCTTCCAACAAACAACCTCTAACAGAAAAGATGAAGAAAAACAAGAAGACAGGAAAGAGTAAATGAGTAAAACATAAATAAATAAATCTGGTGATTAATCAGGCAAATGCCACTTGCAGTACACACACACAGTCATTAAGGGGATATGGAGAATGCTTATGGAATGGAGTGAAGCAGATATCATTCTGTTTTCTTGCGGTATGCCCAAAGGATCTAGATTTTCACTGATTTGCATTCTATATTGCTAGTGGATTTTTTGTTGTTGTTTGTTTAAATGATGTGCAAACCAGCAAATTTTGTTGCATTTTCTTCTAAATACCAAAGGCCCCAGTCCCAGGTTGACTGTGTTCCTGTACAAGCCACTGGGTTAAGAAAAACAGGCCTTCAGAAAAATGGTTTATCTTCTACATGCTACACAGTGTGCATATTGAGCCACAAATTAGTGGAGAGCAAAAGTTCTTATCTGCATATGTAAAATTAAAGTTACAGATCTTTATCACATGCATTAGCCATGGAGATGGAAACAGCAACAGTGGAAAGTCAAAGTCATTAAGAATAGCAATAAGGAATTTCTAGGAATAATTAAACCTACACTGAGCAATTAATGTCTATGTTTTGTTCAAAACTTATATTCCTCAAACCTAATACTCTTTCATGACTCAGCATTTGATTAACTATAGTTCGATTTTGTAGTAAGCCTATTTCTTGTGGCAGCATTTCTGCTTTTTTAAAATTAAGCTTTGCTAATTTTTGCTTATTTAGGATGCTATTATATGTAATTGTTTTCAGTTTAGTTGTTTAGTAGTTTTCAGTTCAGTTTTAGTAAGACTTTGTTATTTTACCAATAACAGTTACTACAAATGAGTATTAAAATATTTTCAATTGAAATAGCCTTAGTTTCTTGGGGATTCTAAGAAAGAATGACAACAGGCAAAATGCAATATGAATAATTCACAACTGGCATGTACATTTTGAAGTATCACAGTAGATTCTGGCTATGCACTATGCCACCGAGGAAAATAAACAGCCTTCTTATGGGAAGGATTGAGAAATATGTTTAAGGCACAGATACACACTTAGAAACATGTAAGTATAAGATGAAGACTCATGCTACAGTTAGATTTATTTATTTTTTTTTAAGTAATAACAGAAGCAAAAGGATAGGCTAAATAAAGAACATTTTGCCCAGGTGGAAGATCCAAATGTGAGAGAGATGAATTGGATGGAAATTATTTTAGAAATAGAGGCCCACTTGACAGGTATATAAGAAGTCACTTGTCATTGCTTGTAAAGTCACAGATGCACCCTCAAGAAAAACAATACAGTAATAATTCAGAGAAAACAACTCCATCAAAGCTCTGATTTATTTTTTTTCCCCCAGCAACTAACCTGTGCATAAAGTATCTAATTTTTGACCAGAAAAAAATATTTTGTTACTTTTTTTTTGTCATGAAGAACAGGCTTAGGAGATATGCTAAGAAACTATATGATGTATTCCATTATCCTGAGATGGAGTCAACCAAATTGATTCCTGACTTGTTTTCTAATTTATTTTTCCATCCAGGGATAGATGCCTCATAGTGTGCACAGGACATTGATTACAATATTCAATTATCCTTATAGCTGTGAAGATTTTCTTTGGTTTTCTTTGTATTTAAATGCAGACACTATTTAGAAATAGTAATGAAAAAATCAAGCTGTTACATGAGCAGTGAAACCAGTGGAGCTTAGTTTTCCACAGATTTATTTTACTTTCCTGTAAGCTATTCCCATCTTCCTTCTGTGCCCCATGACACTCCAGGCAGGTAAAAAGCACGGGAGTTATGGATAATTGAAAGCTACACACATAACTGTAGGAAAACAAGGCATATTACAGTGAGTTGGGTGCCTTTACCTCTACTGGTGTCATTCTAGCTTCTGTCTTGTTTAAAACTCATAGGAAGTGCCATTTTAGTTGAAAGTGGTAAATTAGGTAAGGGATGTAACATCTGAGAGAGATATAAGGCATAATTGCATAAACCTTATTTTGTAAAGAAATTAAAGCTAAAAATTACCTGTAAGATCAGTTTTTAATTACAGCATCGCATTTGGATACACCCCCCCCCCCAAACCTTAATTCTAGTCTTGTAGCTTAAGACATTCTCCATTGCCCAGGATAAGTCATTTAGTCACTGCATACCTTAGTTCTCCAGCTGTAAAATGGAGATAATTATACAGTCTCTCTCACATTTCTAAAGCTTATCTATTTTAACTGTCAACTTCTTAGGATAGGCACAATCTCTTATTAAATGTTTGTGTTAGACTGGAATTCAATCTAGTGCAGTCCTCTAGGCGATACTTAAATATAACCAACTACTAATGTGTACTTGACTATGACACAAACAAGGTCAAATCAGGACATTTAGATGAGTTTTTGGCCATTTCTTTCTTTTATAAAAAACTAATAACACAAACTAATAGCTAGTACAACACCAACACCCCCTCCCAAAAAAAAAAACACCAAAACCCAAAGAAAATCACAATGTACCTTTGATTCAGTAAAATATTAGCCTCAGTGATGACTAGTAAAAATTTCAGAATTTTACCTACAATTGCTGTAAAATAAGATAACTTCACTATTGTAACTATATCCCACAAGGCACTTTTTCCCCTCACAAAGTCCTAACTTGACCTTACTCCTTGTGGATAAAGGCCATGCTTTCGCCGAGGACATGAAGCAGAAATCTAGAAAAAAAGACCAAAAACAACAGCCCAACCTTAAAACCAAAAAATAATCCCCTAAACCAAAATAAAGACAAACTACTTGTTTAGATGATGAGAGAAGTGGTTTTAGCTTACAACAAGAACAGTCATCAGTGATCACAGCTGGCACTAATGGAAACTCAATTGCTGTGTGTTTTCCTCTCCCATCTCTGGTCTCAGGAGTCTTTGCATAATTTATTAACTTTCTTTTTTATTTTATTTTTTTTTATACTGCATTTAAATACTGTGCACCTGTCTAGCAGTAAAAGGTTATGAACTACTTTAATTTTGGGTTACTGATGAAGACTGAGCAACAGCAAAATAAGAGAAAAAAGATGCATCTGGAAGTTATTAAAGACTGGCTTTAAAACATTGTGCTGAGAATAGCTAATCAGCAAATGAAGGTGTGTGCAGACTTTGTGCAATTAGCATTGCTTACAGCAAAGATGTGCTAACATGGGCTACAGCTGTGTTGGTAGCCAAAACATAAGCTCTTGAAGGACCTAAGTTGCTTAGCAGATGGCCCTGTTTAGGTAATTTCATAAAAGGGTGGGCAATAGCTTTCCATATTCAACCTTTTATTTTGGTCTACACGAATCAGTCCTACACAACCTATGCTGCTGCACTGCTACAAAGAGCTGTTTCTTCAAATGGGGTGAGTGACTGTGACAACTTAAAATTTATTTTGACAATGTATTGATTCAGTACAAATTGCTGCTTGGTATGTGAATTTATCAGCATTGAAGAGGCTGCAGGCAGAATAAGGACTGTTATGGGACTAAAGATTATGAATTTGATACTGTTCTCATGAAAATGGCCAGCTAACCTGCAATAAGTTGCTGTAGTTCATGGTCACATCTGAAGTAGAAAAAGCATCATGAGCCTCTGCAAACTTGACTAAGGCAAAAGTAAAGCACGGTCTGTTTTCACCTGTTAACAAGTTGTGAAGCTGTGGCACTGACAGACTGAGGTGTCCTGTAACATATTTATGCCTCAAAGGCTGAGGCAGATCTTCCTGGGGATCTCATTCAGTGCCTCAAGGATCATCTTAACTGTACAGAGAGTGCCCTGTGCCTAGGATGAGTGTCCAGTACATGGAGAGATAGAGATCATTATGCCTAGAAGCTTTTGACAGTTCCACTTTCACAAGAAATATGTTGTTAACCTGCATTGCATATGCTTTGGTAGATACTCAGATACTGAGTATCTACCATCTTCTCAAGGAAGCTGATGTGATGGAGGCTCAAGATTGTTGCAGTAGTTTGTACAGAGAATATATACTGGATGAAGTGTTTGATTAGCTTTGTGTTACTGGTTTCATTACACCTAAACTTTTAACTTTTGGGACTTAAGCTATGAAAAATTCCGTAGCAATAAGCTAAATATGAACATGTAGAAATTGTGTTCAGAAGTTGTCTGTGATAGTTAAAGTTCTTTGTTAGCCAATAGTTTTTACTACCATCAATTTCAATTATGTTGATTATGTCTACAGTTACTTTGGTGATATGATTGATTAATTTCAGCAGGGATTTGCTATAAGGTCTTCTGAAGGAATGTCGTTCTTCAAAGTTGAAATTTTCTGCCATTGATAATATCTCTACAACTTTCCCTATAACTTTGATCCTCTTTATGAAGCGTTGTGTTTCTTTTACGCTTATTTTCACATCTACAGGTAGTCAAACCGTAGAAAGTTGTGATATACTTTTTACATGGTCTGGGACATTGAATAAATGCTGTGGCTATGATCTTGCAGGCTAAGTGTATTAACTTTATGGAATTTATCTGAATTGGTACTGAAGTTGGTGTTGTGTTCAGTTTCAGAGAAGCTCTTTTGTTTTAGAAATTCACAGAAGATTTTATCTACATTTCTATCATTGTGACTTCTTAGATGCACACATCCTTTGGATTTACTTAATTAAACAAATTTGCAGTTTCATTGGTGAAAATGGATAACCAACATTTTTGACTCTGATTCCTGTGCTATCCCCATATTTATGTGTGAGGAGCTGGTCTGTAACACTACACTGTAAGAGGTAAATACCAGTGATTGGAAGTTGTATTTGTTATTTGTATGAGAGATGAGGAAACCATGGAGCTGTTAACAAAACAGGAGATCTTTGGAGTTGCATTATGTATATTTATTTTTTTTTTAAATTATGTAGTATCAAACAAAAGAGGCAGTTACATAATAATACAGTAGTGGTATTAAACAGCAAGGCTTATTCTAAACACCAGTAGCTGTGACATCATAGAAAAACATCATCCCCCCCCGAAAGACTTATTTTCTGTATGTTTATTCTATCCAAATAATATAAGTGTTCACCATTCAGTGTTTCATATCTGGTGCTTTTCATCAAGTTAATGGATCAAAACAATGTTCAAAGACAAAAAAAACCCAAACCAAGCAAAAAAACAACCCAAACCCCTTTTAGTAGCACTTTGTAGCAAATTCAGCTGACACAATAAGAAAGTAATGGAGGTAGAAAATGGCTTGTCCTTTTTTCTTTGTAACTCGAGGTTACAGCTAGTGTGTGTGAGTGGTAGAGTTATTACTATTTTTAATTGGTCGGTAGAGAGATTTTCTTCTATGTATCTAGTGACCTAGCAATTTACTTCTGTGCTGAATCCACTTTAAATAATCATTGGTAAACAACTATCTAATAAAGAAGTTGGACATAATATTGTAATATTGCTTCAAATATTTTAATTGAGACAATTGAATTTGCAGTTATTTAATTATAAATAAAGAACTGTGGTTTTGTAGAAGTCATCATCTGCAACCAAAACCCAAAGTTTTTCACTCTTCTGATGCAGTGGAATAATTTGAGTACATTGCTGAGTTTTTTTGTGGGGTTTTTTTTTGACAAAATTTTCTTATTATTATTGTCTATTTTTGGTCGGAGTACCTTTTTTGATGATATATCTTGAAGAAATTACCCGAAGTGCAGAAGGCAAAAAGCTGGTTGCCAAATAAAGCAAAACTAAATAAAATAAATGATACAAAACTTTCCAGTACAAGGTATGATGGTTCTTCTGTTTTTTTATTTTGGTTTGTTGTTGGTTTTTGACAGCAGTTTGAGAAGGGTTATTTTGTTTGAATTGCAATTTTAAAGTCTTTTGTGATATCTCCACATATATTTGTATATAATTGCTACGAGCTTCTTTCAGTGTTGTTAACCAGCTCTTCTGTTTTTGTCTGGCAGATTTCGGGTGCTGAGGTTTTTTTCTTATATGAGAAAATGGATTGACAGGTTGACCTACCATACAGAAATATATCTGTCATTGTGCTTGACTTACAGATTTGTTACTTATGAAGAACCTGCTCTCCTAGCATACAGGATGAGCTATTTGTATGTGTCTTTTGCTTTGATTCTTTTCAGACTTGGTCATTCAGGCTCTGCTCTCAGTGGTATTATTTGGAATAAGCATGCGGTTTGTGATGGGTTTTGGTTTTAACAAAGTATCCCAGATAAGAAAATGAACATCAACAACAAAAAAGTTATAGTTATCTGTAACTATCACTATAAAGAAAAGATCCGTAGTTAGTAAAAAGATGCTCTTTTTTCTCTTATGATTGACCTGATGAGATAAATTATTACCAATCGACAGTAACCATTTTTTATTATCCTCCCCCCACCCATCTATATTCTTGCTGAGATACAACAACATCACTAAGTTAGAGGTTGAGATTTTTTCTGTTTATTAAGACTTAATTTGGTATCCAATTAAAAAAATGTCAGGCTTAGTTCACTGTGTACTTGTCTTTTATGCACTGTTAGCAATCTTTTTGCCAGTGCTCCTAATGCCTCGGGAATTACTAAGAAAGTTCACTATATAGCACTGAGCTACCTTAGTGTGGGGACTGACAGATCTTGTGATATGTAGAAATTTTAAAGGAGAAAAACAAAGAAACAGTGGAAATAGAGTTGAAATTTGAATGAGTGACTCATAAAATCCTTGGCACAGTTATAGATACCCTTATTTAGTAGATAGGTGCCTTTTGTGTGATTACAGGTGTATTGAGAGTAGCAGAAAATTAAGTGCCACTGATGTCACAGTGATTATTTTTATTTCAGTGGTTTTCACCACCTATAATGTGATTTGTTCAAATGAAAATTCCTTTTCAAATTTTGCTGTCATCCTTTCAGTGATTCGTAGAATCATTTTCAGATATGTCTTTCCCATTGTCATGCTTTTACTTGCAGACAATTAAAACTGTGGGCAGTAGTCAAAGAAAGGGGAACATTCTTCTTATTCAAATATTCTTGAATCTGGAAGCCTGGGCTAAGTATAATATGTTTCCAATCTAGTTAAGTCTGCACACAAGGTAGCAATAAATCTGATGGCATTGATCACTACATCACAGACCTGGGGCTAAAGTATGGGTGTCTCTTAAGGGAGAGAGGAGACTTTTTTTTTTTCTCCACCACCTTCTTACCTCATAAGGATTTTGCAGTTCTGGTAATTGCTAAATGTAAGGTGTACTCCTACTGTGCAGTGCAGAAAGAGCAAACAGAAAACTGTTGAGAGAAAGAGTCATGGCAAAATTGCTATAGCTTCCTCAGACATACCTGTTACCACTGATGAGTGCAAAGACTATCTGTGCCTATTTTTCTCTGTGCATAGGAGAGACAACCTAGATTTAGAGGACTATGCAGGGCTGCCATGAAGATATTTTTCCAGTATTGTTAGGCATGTTCTAATGTTTGTTGATGATATTCCACACTTGGGGGAAAAAAAAAAAAAAGTCAATATTTCTCTTTGAGTCACCATCTGTTTAATGTCTCTTCTCTATGTGACTTTGCTCAGATTAACCTGTATTTGCACGACCGTGTCAGATATATATGTGTCATTGCCTTTAACCAGCACGCATTGTGTGCTTTAGTTGCACAATTGGCTTATTTCAGAGATGAGTTGGAGGAAGCAGCCCAGAAAATACATTGTTATTGAAGCACAAGGTGAACTTCAGTGTAGCAGAATCAAAACTTATAATGAAGATGATAATACGTATTTCCAGACTGTTGAAAAAAAATAAGGAATACATAACATACTGTCTGCGATGGGTAATAGAGAAGATCAGGGGGAGGAAGAGATTTTTATAGCTTTATGTATGTTTCTTTGGTCCAAATTCCACTCTGAATTAAAGGAAAAAAAGTAGTGTGCAACTAAGTTTTGGATGTATACATAGACTAGCAAGAAGAAGGGAACCCCAGGGTTATGCAGAGCAGGGTATGGAGTTTGGCATTTGTTGGACACCTGGGTAAGAGGAGTTAGTGTGGGAAAGAAGGTGACAAGAGGAGGGATAGTGCCAGCTGAGTTTCTTACTTCATGCACTAGAAATGGTTTAAACAATATGGGGACTGGTTTTTCAAAGCAAAGGCTGGAATCTATTGCTATTTTTCCTATGCTGAGTGTCTTAGAGTACATTTTATCCCACTGTGCATATGCTGTCTTGTTTTCTGTTACTGACTTCCAAACCTATTTTTCTTTGCTTCTTCTTACTATATGTACTCTGTTTGACTTCTGGGGTTTTTTCCCACTTTTTTTTTTTATTATTCCTCTCCTCATCTGCTTTTGTTGTTTATATTCTCATGGTAATTTAATTTGGTTTAAAAACACTTATATATTGTCTCTTCCTTTTTTCTTAAATATATCCCCATCTTTCAGGATTTACAGATTAATATATCCACTTTTTGTTTACTGCTATATTGCTCTTTACTGCCAAAGCTGGAAACTGTTCACTCTTCATTTCCTACCCTTCCCAGCTTCTTGAAAATACTGTTATGAAGACACTTTTCAAGGGTGACTCCATGTTTTTCTCTGTAAAATCCTCAAAGGGCAGCTGTGACTTCAGAACTGTCCTTTTGGAGATCCAGCAACACAAATGTGCAGTATTTTCTTTGATTGTGACATTGGAAGTGAGAAGTGAGTATAGCACATTGAGTGTAATATAGTATATAGAGAATAGTAAATGAGATTTGAGAATGCATTTTGGATATTACACTCTAAATCTTATCATGGTTAAAAAAGGGAACATTGCATATACATGGAGCTGAGAGTTTATTGCTCTCCTGATCAAAATCTTAACAGTCTAGTTGAAATACAACAAGGATATTACTAATCCAATATAATAGTGCTACCAGAATAATGGTGACCTATGGCTACATAAAGTCAGAAAGGTCTAATTAATAATAACTGTCATGCTAGAAAACTTACTAATTATCAGCCCCTTTTCTCTGGCAGTGTGTTCATCCTTTCAGTGATCCTTTGTGTCTTACAGTTGATGGCACCAATAACTGTGACATAGGTTGGGCTGTCAGAGCAAATCCTCTTTTCTCAAGTTTATTGTCTTAAGGAAAAGTTTGACATGGGATGCAAGGAATTACTTCCTTCTGGGTCTTGAAGTCTGGTGGGGCTGTTGGGCCTTTACCACACAGGATATTTCTGGTTCTCAAGCCAAAATGGGTCAAGCAGTAGTCACTGACCACTGCACAACTGTTAAACCAAGATACAACAAGCTCAGGTCAAGGCACAGTCAATCCTCAGACCCTACACTGCCAGGTCAATGTAAAGCCTGGCCCCTTCCCTGGGTAATGGGGAAAACTGTGTTTGTGGGGCTGTGTAGGGCAGTTGTAGGATTGCATGGGGACTCTGAGAGACCCTGAATTCCACAATCATATCTTTGCTGTGATAGGTGGCTCAGAATGGCTTGGATGAAAGTGGAGAACCTGTATTTCCAGACACTTTCCCTGTGCTTCTGGGGAAGCTCTGTTCTTGTTGAAAACCTCGCTGCCAGAACCAGGCACTTTTGCTCAAGTAAGATTATTTTGCTATATGGAGATGATGGAAAGGCAAAGTAGCCCAAAGCAAGCTAAGTTCTCTTTTTAAGGTCTTTTCTGCTTGTCTGGAGTCTGTCTGAAGTAGTAGGTTGAAAAACCTGGCAAAGCTTTCTTCTCACATGTGCCCTCTATCATGTGTCTTCTGTTTCAATTTGAAATCACTTCTACATATAGTAATTTTCTTTTGAGAGACAAATACTCTTTTCAAATAAGTATGGAAAAGACAGCGCTCAATAACTTAAACTTCTTTGTCACTGACTGGACAAGATCCAGCTCTTTCTTTTCTGTGTTGCTTATTTCTGATTACTGCAGCATTTTCAGACTTGCCAACTGTGGCAGATGTTTCTGCTGTGTTTGAATAAGCTCTACATACCTGCATAAAGCTATGCTCAGTGAAAGCAGGTACACCCATGCCCCCTCCCTCCCCCAAAGTAAGATGATTTAGATGACTGGACTTTAAGGTGACTTCTGTGGACACTACTGCTGGGAGAACCTACTTGAGATGGAAATGAGGCAGATGTTCTCTCAAATGTGCTGTTCCTGTCATGCTGAAAGGGGTAGGATCTGCTTGGTCAGAGGAGGTCTTGGAGACCCTGGCATTGCTCCATCAGGAGGTCAATTGTACTGATGTCAATACCGCAAGACAAGTGGTGGAGCGAGGGAGAATACCCAGAGAGGTGTCACGTCATCTTTGATCTTTCTGCCTTTTCTGTCTAATTCCTTCCTAATGCCTATCCTGTTGCTTTTGCTAATAGCAAATGAAGTAATGATTCAGTTAACAGTTAATCTTCTGTGTGGAGATTCATAGCTTTGATAGAAATAAAACATTCTTGTCATCAGTGCGAGAGCCTTGTTATGGTTATTCCTCACCTCAGTAGGCTAGTTATGTCCTTGGTTTGACTAGGATGAAGGATTTTTCAAATGGAATTTAGATGTATGGCATATGGATACACTGGGAACATGCATTTTGCAATCCTATCCTGTAACCTTTCCTCTTGCACCCTGGGAACTGAAAATGAGAGAGGTAGATGATTGAGTTGGAAAAGAAAGTACTATGCTGTGTGAGACAATTTAAATACCAAAGATGTTTATACATCTAACTGTAAGACAGCTATTGTATTTAGACATTTCTTAAGTCCTGGGGTGGGGATGGGTGGGAAGAAATAGATAAATCAAAGAAAAAGACTTAGTTGCTTTAACGCAAGCAAAATCATGGAGATGAACATAATATAAATATATATTTAATAGATAAGATGGGCATTTTCCATCTCTTATTACCCTGCATGTTATTAGCCTTGTATATTCCTCGAGGGCTCTGGAGGAAACTTTCAAGTACACCGGAACTTTAAAGCTTAGATCAATATGCACAACAGAATGCTTAAGAAAAATCTTTAAACTAAGCCTTAACCTTATTGTGACATGTACTAGAAGAAACACTGTTTCTGTTGGAAAGGTTGTTTGTATGCTTCTCTTAAATTGCTTTTTGTGTAATACGGTGTATACTGTTATAGGCTACATGAATACTTTGAGGATACAGGTATATTATGAAATGAACTACATACTATGCATTTATTTTCAACCTGCTTGCAGAACAAATGCAGTCAATATTTATGAACGGCAGGTTGTAGTTATAAAGTCTGTAAAGACCAATAACTTGTGTTGCTTTATTTTTTTTTTTCAACCCTGTTATCAAGGAAAAAGTTTTGCCCTGTGATGAATACAATTGTCACAAAATAATTATCTCCCAGAAAAAAATCATCATAAATAGTACAATGTTTTATAAATATTTAATTTATCTTGTAAAACACAGAGTTCCTTCTGATACCTTCCAGAATTTGTAGTTCTCTGCAAAGCTCTCTGTAAGACAATGTGAATTCACAGTGAGAGGTGTTAATGTCTGGGTAGTGATACTTAAGAGGGAAGGATATCCAGGTCAGGTGCTCCTCTGTGAGAAGTGTCAAATGCAGCAAATACACACCTGAATCCTGGGGGGGTTGATGTTGTTATTGTAACTGCTGCTGCAGTGGAGCACCTGTGTGTCTAAAGATGGGCTAAGCAAGCAGCAGCAGTAGTAGTGGAAGGAACCTGGTGAGGAAGAAAAAAGGCGTGGATGGATGTTCCTGTGTGATGGAAGGAATAATGCGTGTGGGAGGTATCTAGGCTCTTTGTCTAGACTGTCCTAATGTCTTACTACCATTAAGTTTCTGCATTAATGGAGCCTCATGTCATAAGACAGGCATCTCTTAGCTTGTAATGGGAATGCAGGTAAAGTCAGATTTGACTATGGTGAAGAAACTGATGATTTGCAAATGTTACGTTCAAGGAGGAAGAATCACAGAATGTTAGGGGTTGAAAGGGACCTCTAAATCATTGGGTCCAATCCCCCTGCCAGAGCAGGACAAAACTAGAGCAGATCACACAGAAATGCATCCAGACAGGTCTTGAAAGTCTACAGAGAAGGAGACTCCAGATAACTTCTTCCACAGTAGAAGAATATGACAAAGACCTCTTATTAATTACAAGTTAGAAAGAGGAAGGAGTGCTTGAAATAAGATAGATGTGCAGTGTAAAAGGGAATGCATCTTTTCTGATAAGATACCTATGAAAGATAGGAAAACACTTCTGAAATCTTTGTGGGTTACAGGATGATAGCAATGTCTTACTGGTGTTGAGGGTGCCATAAAGACAATTATGGTCTTCAAAAAGAAAAATGGGAATTCACTTTTTGCTCTCTAAACTCCCTTGTTCTTTTGGCCCTTTGTATTTATCCACAGGTAAGTAATTGGGAAGCAAGAGTGCTTTTTGCTGGTAAATTCAACTGCTGTCTTGCATGATCTCCTTGCTTTGGTTTGTTGCAATGCTGAAGGCTGTGTGAGCACAAGATGGTGGAGAGGTGGGGCATTGGATTTAGCAGTGGGAGGTGAGGAGAAGGTCAGCAGAGCCAGTGTGTGTTGGTTGGGACTGGCTGCAGTACTCTAGCATAGTCCACTGAGTATGTTTGCTGGCAGGAGTTCCCATGTGTTCTTGAGTGCACCTTCTGGCTGCATCCAGAGCTGTATTTGTCTTTCAGGAGTCTTTTGTCAGTTACGGGATTTTTCTGAGTGGCTTTGAGGTGTCCTTGAAAATGTGCTGTCTGTGTATCTTGTGAGACCGTCTCAAGTTGCTCTCCTAGCATAGCTCTTTATCCTTTCTTGGAGAGGAAGCCTGCTGGGCACAATTTAACTCAAGTTACATAATAGCTAAAAGTTTAAGAAAAGGATGTTTTCCCTACTTGATGTAGCTGCGCCTTGCAACTACATGTTATCAAGAGTTGGTCCTCTAGAAATGTTGCCCCATTTCTCTGTCTTTCTCTGTTATTTAACTTTCTTCTTAGCGGACTGTCTCTTATTACTGTAGCCTTTCCTCCACCTTCATCTTTGTATTTGCTTTTCAAAGTAATTTCCTCTCTCTAAATGTATACTTTGTTCACCCTTAAGGGTGCTATTACAACCCAGTAAACAGATATCCTTCATGATGGTGCAGCGTATTAGAAATTACAGCAAAGAGTCAGTGAAACTCTGAGACACCTTTCACCTCTCACTGAGCAATGCAGCATGTTTAAAAGAAAACAAAATGGAAAAAGAAGCTATTACAGACTAAAGAAATGGCATCATACGCACAAAAATACTTATGGGGAGGGGAAAAAAACTCCATAAATATTTCATATAATATTTTGTCTTCTAAATAAAGCAACCACCTCAGAGCACGTACTATAAAAATACTATGTTGTTGACAACTATTAGATTGCTATTTCAGGAAAACTGTTCAGCATTTGGTGTCGTGTGGAACTGTATGACATATCTGGTGTGAAAGAAAATGTGTTGTAAAAACCAATGAACTGCATGTCTTAGAAGCTGAATCACTCACAAGAGAGTTGATGTTAAGATTTCTGAGGTTTATTTGCTGGCTGACAGAACTGGAAAATGGTGAACTTTCAACCTGATTCTAAAAGTCAGTATATATGGTGATGAGTAAACAAGGACAAAGGTTAACAGTGTAAGAGAGGAAACTCTAAACAAAGATGTGTACATTGAAAAATATTGTTATCATTGACCTAAATTCATCTGAAATACAGGAAGAGAATTTTTTAAAACAATCTAAATGAGCCTAACAAGGTGATTTACAAGGGGGGGGTGGGGGTGGGGGGGGGAGGGATGAATCTTGAAGGTTAATGCAGTGCTGCTTCTTGTTCTGTGAAGACTGCAAATACATAGGGACAAGATGGATGTGTTAAACCTGCGGATTAGCCAGGGTGAGAATTTGAACAGTGGGATCATGATTGAAGGAAACACATAGAGGCTTTGCATAGGCAAACTGCAGCATGTATGTTTGTAAGGGAGTTAATCTGTCCTTTTCTGACATCAACTTCTGTCTGTATAGATGACTAATAAAGCGGAGTACTGCACTTCCAGCTTACAGTTACTTCTGAGCTGCTTGTGCATAATCCTAATGGTAAAAGGCCTGTTAGTTTTTCACTTTTAAACTTTTTGTAATTGAAGCCACAAACCCCTGAAATTGTGTTTGCCTTCTCCTGGCCCCTCTCATCCACATTGTCATGTGGACTTCCTTCAGATCCCCGCTGAAAACTTACTTCTATGAAGCTTTGCATTAAACACTGCACCTTGGTATGAAGGGGTTAATAAAAGTGGGTGTCCTCAGTGCACCGGGCTGCACCTGAGCATTGGGTGGGATTAAGGCTGCGAGTTACAGGTGTAAAGAAGGTTGGCAGCCTTCATTTGGAAAGAGGCAGAGAGGAGAAGGCTTGCTGCAGGTAACTCCTCCAGCAGATGTAAGCTGCAAAAGGGTTGCTTTTCTTGCTGGAGTTGTGTGGGAATCCTGCAAGGAGCTGAGCTGCCTTGGGTGATGACTTGAAAGGAGGTGAGCCAGCATGAGAGTCCAGGCTGTCCAAGGGGTAATATCTCTGTATTTTTTACTCAGTTTTCTGAAAGGGATGTGGAGATGTGTGTAAGCATGAGGAAAGGATGGTATCAGTCCAAGTTTCACTGTGGCCTGCTTCTGTTGGTCTTATTAGCATGAAGATATGGTAGAATGTTTGTTTTTATTTTGTTTGGTGAAGAAGAATCTGGACTGGCTACTGTTCCTTCTAATGCCCACCTCCAATCAGCTTGTGCAGCAGTCAGAGCTGTGTGTGGCAATTTTGACAAGCCTTTATTAATTTGCTTTCCTGCTTAAATCCTTGTTACCACCAAGGAATAGGGTGATCACTGCTTCATCCATACTAATGTCTGATTCTCTGAAATGGGAAGAGGGACCCCTCTCCACAGCTGCACCAGCATTTTTTTGGTATGTAAACAACATGCACTGAAGTTCAAAGAGGACAATGATCTGTAATTCTTGCTCTTGTGTGTAGCATGTTGGGTGTTTTTCCTACTCGAGAAACATGAGCACAGTCAGGCATGTAGACCACATAGGTTGGGTGCAGCTCCTTCAGCCTGAGAGGCTGACAACCCAGCTCAGCTGGTTCCTAAGTTGACAGCAAAAACGGAATAGTAGAGGCATCTTGGAACCAATACACTAAGCACAAGGAACCAGTCTGGTGGTGTGATCACAAGTTGAAGGAGAAATTGCAGTCATTCTTAGTTCCATTTATATTTTAATTCTCTCTAGGAATAAATGCTTTTTAGATGCTTCAGAAAATATTATGAATCAGTTTCAGACTGCAGTTCCCTTATTGTCATGCTGCTTTGGTAATATAAATAATCATAAAGGTAGTGTTGCTCTAGGTGTGTCAGACCAGATATATGCAGCGCTGGGTGATGAGCTCTCAGCTGTGTAGTCTGAAGTCATCCAAAGATCTGAAATGCAGTTGTCCCTTGGGTGTCTTTCATCTGTCCAGTGTCATTCAGCATCAGATCTTGACTATGACTGCAGCTTTCATGCACATTACTTTTGTTTTAAGTCTTTATGTGTTTGCTTTCCCCAGGGAAGAGTTTTCCATGCTAATTTGTTTACCAGGCAACCATAACCGTCTTGCTGTATAATATCCAGTTTCACTAATCCAGTCTGGCATGCCATCTGCACTATCTAAAGGTCAGTTCAAGTGTTACTTGTAATTCTGTGGCTTCTTAATAAGCAGCCTAGTAAAGGTACACTGATTCTTGTTCCCTGATAATTTAAATGCTGTACTTAAAAAAAAGAAAAAAAAGAGTATCTCTCACCTGAAAGAAACCTGTATGTCTTATAGCTCAGGAGCTGCTACTGCATTTCTGAACACTCAATTTCATTGCTCTGATCTCATGAATTTTGCTTGATGTTGATGAATGCAGTGCTTTCTAAACCCTAGTCTTGAGGATAACAGTTAACAGCGGCCCCTTGTGATAACAAGAAGAGATTTTGGTATTCAGGGTTTCTATATAAGCAGCACTGGTTAAACAACCACCCAAGCTGCTGCTGAATGGAAGTATGGACTCTGGGAGATGGCTCCGCTTGCTACCTGCAGGGTCTGCAGCAGCATTAGTCAGCGTGAACAGCAGAAGGAAAGAAATAATGATAGAGGGAATCTCAGAAGTCTGTCTGGATACAGTACCAGACCACTGACTTGTGTGCTGAGCTCTTGCTGGGATGTACTCTGGAAAAGAGCCTAGAGCAAGAGTTAAGGAAGCAAAGCACCTAAATGAAACAGAACAGGAGTTTTAGAGAAGAGAAATGTGAGCAGAGGTATTATCTAGTCTCATAAAGAGAAATGGCTGGCAATTGACTGGCCAGCAGTGAGTGCTGTGTCAGGGCACTGGCCCCTCTAGGAATGTACATGGTGGGTGTCACAGCTACAACTGAATCCTTGGAAAAATCCCCAGTGTTCCTGTGGGGTTTTTTGTTGTAGGTTTTACTGGTCCAGTAGTGTACTTAGAAGGAGGGGTACTTTGTAGTGGTGAGGTCTAATTTATCAGTGGAAGATGGTGTTGGAGAAATGTTTCATCTTGACAAGCATAATAAATATTCCTCCATACTCTGTGATTGTACCTGTGTGTTTTGAACTGTATGAAACACTTTGGAAGTTCTCAGGAGGAAGCACCAGCAACAGATCATGAAAGAACTGGAATCTGAAAAGGTAGAAAGGTCTTGAGGCTTGAGTGCCAGTGTTACGGTTGCCAGTGTTTTCAAAACCTGTGGTGTCAGTGTTGTTGCATTGCCCTGTGTGTTGCTGTTAGGTGCTGATCTGGGTTTGTAACATCTTTCCTTTGAATGAATGTAGTGCTGAAATGTAAACATATTGGTGGAGAAATCTTCTGAAGTAATAAATAATTGTTAGATATGCTTATTATTAATTGAATAGAATGTATGTTTGGCTTTGTAAACCCTAATGAAAAGACACTTTGCTGAGTTTGGATTCATTTCTACTGAACAGTAAACCAAGTGCTTAGAAGGAATATTAGGAGAACTGTAATTCAGTTTTATTTTCTGCTTTCTTATAGTCTATATGCTTTGAGATGCTGCATTACTAACTTCAGGCTGTAGAGCTTGATATTATGTTTACCTGCTTTACCGGCCTTTGTAATTTTTAATAAAATATAAACACTATAAATGTATATAAAAATATAGATTTATATCTAAAGTTACTGAAGGAGAGATAGAAGGGATGATTAGGGCTAGTACCTGAAGTACTAACAGATTTTAAATTACAACTAAAACTTTGCTGCTTGTGACTTTATATTTTAAGATTTTATTTATTCCATTTTTTCACTGTCAGAGCTGGCTGCTGCATAAATCTCTTTCAGGAAATATTCATCTGGTTATCTTTGGATAGTAATTTTAACTTAGCATTTTATACCTGAATCTGAATTTCTGTCCCTGTTCCATAGCTATCTGAATGAAAGCATAAATGTGCAGCTTTTGTCCCCTGATACTGACTATTCTCCGAATGTCACAGTGTCCATGTGAGATCTGCTTTTACATTAGATAAGACTGAGCTGTTTGGATGAACATTTTTGATAATGGTCATGTTGACAGGTGCTCTTTTGTCCTTTATGTGTAGGAACAAAGAAAGCATGACAGGATTGTACAGAGAATTCACAAATGCCTAGACTGTTGCTATGTGATTTTGTTCAGTTCTCGTTTTACAAGCAGCGGACCAGGCTGTCTGGTTTGACAATTCTGTATGCCGCTGCTTCTGCTATTAGTATTTGTAATCTTTCTGAAATGTTGCATCCATGAGGAGCTAGTACTTGTTTCATCTTGCTCAGTATCCTGTCTTTGTCAGTGGCCAGTCTTCTGGTCCTGAGGCAGTTTTAATTGACCGTGCCCTGGATAACATTGGCTTCTGATCCTTAAGTGCTTTAGAAGTGTCGAGTCAGTGCCGTATCATCTTTGATACTATTGATTCTCATTCATTAATATTGTTTTGTTGTGTGATTTTTCATTTTAAGATATTGGAAAGCAGTGAAACATCTCAACTTTTTGCAGAGTTGACAGAGATGAAGTGGGGAAAACACCTACTGGTCTTGAATTTCCAATGTTCTTGTTTACATCTTGACCTTCTGCTATAGATTCTCCAGCAGAACTTTCCCCTTTTAGTGTGTTTTAAAACAAACTTTAATTTTTGATATATGCAAATTGTTCCTCAAACCCTTCTGGGTTTTCTTACTCTGCACTGTACTTACCAGTTTGTTTCTTCTTATTTTCCTCACTTTTGTATAACTTCAACCTCCTGGAGTTCCTAGCCTTCCTTGCCTTGCTGTTGTACCAGGCAGGTCTCCTTTTTGTCTTTCTAGTCTGGTTGAGATAAATGATACAAGACTGGCAATGTGATAGCTTTTTTACAATCTGTGCTTCATGCTAAGAACTGCCTTTTAGCTGCCTCTCATAGCTCTTTAAAAAGCTTGTGCGCTTTTGTGTTGATTGGATGGTTTTGATCACAGCAGTAAGCAGTTTTGGCTTTTGATTCTCCTACAAAGTTTTAAAATTAAACTCTTTCATTAGACTGTGTCTTCAACAGTATTATCACTCATTGTGTACTGCAAAGTACGTGTTCGAGGGCTGCTTTTGCTCTTAGGGTCTCATGGTATGTTTTATGCAGTGAAGGAGTCACTGACAGGGCTGAGGTTGAAAGGTGTACATCACACAAGCGTGCATGAAATACCAGCCCAAATGATAATCAGGGAGAGGACAGGTACCCTACCTATCTCGAGCCAAGGTACTATAGGGTTAACCTTGTGGTAAACGAACGATACATTGGCAACATGGAGCAATTATGAACAAGAGCAATTCACGATTATCTTGAGAAGATCCTTTCTCAAATTTACTAGTGTTTGAGAACCTGTAGGTGTTTGGCTACTAATGGATGTTGATGTGTCTAGCTATTCTTACTGGCAAGGTCTCCTTAAGCACAGTATAAAAATATTTTCAACCTTGTACACTAGCCCCTGGACATGGACTGAACTGTTCAATGTACCCTCCATACACGAGTGTCTCTCTACAGAGCTAGTAAAAAAGATAAGGAAAGCTTGTAACAAACAAGTTCTATTTAAGACTCTAACCCTCTTGTGAGAGGACAAGCCAAGTTGGACACTTGTGAGTTTTTTAATTGAAGACCATTCTTTTCTGTATAGTGTCCCAAAATGGATTGATTTAAATAAGTTTCTGGTAGAGTGATTAAATCATATATGAATATGGGGGAAGATATTTCTGCCTTTTCCCAAGGAAATGGACTACTTATAGCCAAAAGGGGAAAAAAATAAAAACCCTAAAGATTAGAGGTGCTAAAAATAACCTGCTTTACTTCAGATACAGAGAAATAATCTCTGGCATTTAAAGTACAGCATAACTGTACATTTAACTTGAGCAGTGACTCTAGTATCTGAATCCAGTTACAGTCTGAGGTGAGTGTCAGCCCCTTAATGTGAGACCTTTTCTCCACTCTTTTTAACAGTAAGTTATTGCCTTCTAGGAATATAAATTCAGCCCTCCCTCCTGTGTGCTTGTGCTGGGAGGTTAAGAGAGGAGGGACTTTGCTGGCCTGTAAAGTGGCTGTAGACTGTTTAGCAGGGGTTTGGCAACAGAATTTATTAACCTCAAGTAGAACTGAGGAAATAGAAAGGAAATGAACTGCTGTCCCTGTGGGACTGAGGAGGCTTGATCTTGCATCTGCCATGCTGGATTCTAGCAGCCCTGTTAAGGTGAAATTCTTTTGCTTAGCAAAGCAATCACGGGCAGTCCAGAAAGGTTTACTATCTTCAAAGTAAGACAGGACTTTACCTTGAGGAACACAACTCTGTATCTAGCTCTCAAAAAAGTTTGCACACTGAGCAAGAATTAGCCAACACTAAATCAGAGGAAGCCTCGAGGCTACAAATTTAATTGTCTAAGATATGGCCTACTAAAAGACTTTGAAACTGTTATTAGGATATACTTTCTTGGACTTAAAGCAAAACTTTTCTTTGCCTCAACTGTTCTCTACTTCTAGTAGCTGTCTTCCTCTGATTTTCAAAATTCCTCACATTTTATTTTTGTGCATGCCTGGCTCCAAGTTTAGAAGTTCTGGTTTGGTTTTGGGGTTTTTTTGGTGTGTTTTTTTTCTTTTGTTCGTGTGTTTTGTTTTTTTGGAGGTAGTTGTGGTTTGTTGGGTTTTGGGGGGGTTTTTTGTGTGTTTTGGTTGGTTTGGTTTTTTGTTTCCATTGTTGTTGTGGGTTGTGTGTTTGGGTTGTGGTTTGATTTGGTTTTTTGCTCTGTCAATGTTGTCTTCTTGCTCTTCTTTCCTTGAGACACAAGGTTCATCTTTTGTCTTTATCATTTCCTGTTGCCCAGGTTAGATGGCCTTCTGGCTTCCTCAGCAGGAGCTCTTGAGGTGGGTAATCAGTGAAAGATGTGGGTTTAAACACTAAGCATCTAATTAACTCACGCAAAGTAAATGTTTTTCTGCTTTCTATATGTTTCTAAACAGCTACACTGAGTTTTTGGAGGTAAGTTCTGTGAAACTTCAGTGGGACAGAACAGTGTTTGGCATTAAAACAAAAAACTTCAATACATACAGTCAAGCTCTAATTATCAGCCTAATTATATTTTTGCCCTTTTCTCTGAGTTGAGGTCTTTATTCCTTATTCCCTCCCTCTGCAATGAAACTCAAAGCAGAAGTTTCTATTATCTATAAGGCCATCAAATTCTTCCTGTTTAAACAATTAATACTTTATGAACTTTTATGCTATAAATTACCATCAGTGCTTCAAGTTCTCTAAAAAGAAAAAAAAAAAAAAGAAATTAGAAAACAGAAACTTTGATGTAGCAGCACAATCTTTCCTTATGTATTTCTTCAAAGTTAAATGAAAGCTCTGAAAGGAATTCATCCTGCTTAGCATGTTTCCAGTTGGTCCCCTGGGGATTAATGATAGTATGACTCATTCACATAATTGGGCTTCTTGGTGCTTTTCCTCACACTGAAGGTTTCTACTGCAAACATAAGAAAAGAAACTGAGAAATGATCATCTGTAGCAGGAAGTTTAAAGTTGAGCCATATGCCTTTCTAAATGAAACTGTTTGCTCTCGTTATAATGGTCATAATACCATGTTCTTACTGACAGGGCTTACTAGGCTTGAATCTTGTGTGCCTGCTGCAAGCACGTGAATTTTGTGTGGTTTTATTTTTGTCTTGTAACTTGAATGCATTGGTAATCAATCAACTTTTGATTATCAGCAAGTTCAGAAATTAATTTACCTTACTTGAAGGGGAGTTCATTTTCTGGCTTTGCAGTTGTACTGGTTATTGTGCTGTGCTCTTGATTTTTTTTTATTTTTTTTTTCCCAACTCCAGCTGTGGAAGAATGAATAATGCTGCCAAAATTTGTCTGCTTCAGTGTGCTTGGTTTAATGGGGACTTATTTTTACACAGGCTTAGGTGGACTTGAAAGCCATTTAATACTAAAAATTGGCACAAGCTATGAAAGGAAACTGAGGCACCTACCTCTTGGCTGCCTCACTTCTGTGTGTGGAGTGCATGCAGCTCTGTTGTGAAGTGCACAGACTGCTTCTGCAGATGCTATTGGGTACCTTGGTGTGGCAGTTTGCAGTTACTCTTTAGTGTGCAGAGCCGTGATCTGGACAGGCCCTGTGAATACAAAGTCAGGAGTCATCCCAGGCACTTTAGTGAACTGCACCTATCCGGCACTGGTCTCTGTCTGCAGATAAGTGTCACCCATGACCTCTGTCGGAGCTTGGAGTAATCCCTGCAACTGTCTTCAAGGATGTTACAGATAGGTAGAAAGTGGAGGTGATGCATTCCTCCTTCCCTCTGTACCCCAATAAAAGGGTAGATCTTATGTCTTCTGTCTCACAGTTAGAGACTGATTTTAATACTACCTTTAGCCAGAGCAGGGCTAACAGCTGGTACTCTCTGTTCATGTTAGTGTATGCCTCTATCCTGGAGTCCTCAAACCAGGTGTGAATATTAAATATTGACTGGAAGAAGTTTTATAGAACTGGCTGTCATTTCTACCTCAAATACAGAGGTAGAATTGCAGCTTCTTTTTTTGCACTAAGGCAAAATAGTATTTCATAACACTCCAAATCAAGTGTAGATTGGACAGAAGACCAATGACTTTGACTCAGTTCTGCTTAATGTAATTTTAAATTCTACTAGTTCATAAGTATTTTAAAATAGAAAAAAAAAAATCATTTCCACATTCTTTTGTACAAGACAGGGGATTAGAGTCCAGTAAGATGATCAAGGAACTGGGAACCTCTTTCATGAGTGGTTAACTGAGAATATGTTGTCTGGAAAAGACTCAGGGGGGGAACTTATGTTTATAAAATACCTGATGTGAAGATGTAAAGACAGAAACAGGCAGGTCCTCAGTGGTGGCCTATGGCAGCACAAGAAGCAGTGGGCACTAGTTGAAACACATAAAACTGTATCTGAAGATAAAACTCCCCTGTGAGGATGAAAACTGCAATAGGTCACCCAGAGTGGTTTTAGTCTCCATCCTTGTAGATAAAGAGATGCCTTCCAACTTCAAAGCAATACCCTGAATCACAGAACAGTTAAGACCTTTTGATACTAACATGCCAACTACTCAAACTCTGAGAGATTAAGTTTATTGTATAGCCACTTAAAAAGTCTGTATAAGGATTTAGGTAAAATGTAGTAACTATGAGGACTCGAATGTATGGCCTTCACTAAAATTCTCTTGTTTTAAAATGATTGCTTTGCAAAGTAAATCATCTGGCCACTGCTTTTGCTGTTGAGTCTAACAGTAATGCTCTGCTGCATCAGTGTTTTATTCGGGTTAAAAATGTCATCAGCTTAGTATTGTGTGTTGTAGCTCAGTGTGGGAAAATGTGTTTATTTACACTTATTGTCACCTAATTCAAGTCCAGTAGCTCCTGGTACTTCTACAGAGGGTGGTCTTGATTTACTCACTAACTGCAAAGCTGTTGTGGAGTTGAAACCGCCTTATTTCCCCCAGTGACTGCCATGATGCCCTAGTCTTCCCCTGTAAAATATGTGAGTGTTGCATGCTGAGTGGCTGCACAGTTCTTGCTAAGAGGAATAAATAAAAAAGAATATTCTAATACTTTCGACATAAGGTTTTCTTAAGCTGACTTGAAGACTCTTTAGAGAATAAGACATTCTTCCTTTTCAGCATGATGTTCTAGATAAGACTTCAGCTCACAGCACTATGAATAAAAATATACTTAAGTATTGATATTCCTGTTCTTTACACTTAGTTTTAAAAATCTCTCTCCAGCCATTTCTGCAATAAACCAGTAACATAATGTATTTGTAGGGTAGGCTTTCATCTTTATTGTGACTCTTTATCAACTGAGAAATGATTTAAGTCTATGCAGTGTCTTCCTCTTGATGACTTCTGAGGTTCATTCCTACTGAGAAGCAGATACTATGAAAACTTGAGCAGAAATCCTAACTACTTTAGAGTGCATGGTAAGAGTCGTTCAAGATGCTTTTTAAGTTATTAATTAGAAAATGTCAACATTGGGCCCAATGTACAAAAACCTCTTAAATTATCACCATGAATATGGCAGATTACAGCCAGAACATGGTTTAAAACCCATTGATTTTAGCCTTTTTATGTATGTCATGAGATTCTTACCTGCATATAGGCAAGTTAACACTGAGGAATGTCTGTACGTGGCTCTGTCCTGTAATCCATCCATTTCCATTATGCAGTTACCAGGCTGGGAGTTGTTCCAGTTTGTGCATAAATAGCATTCCAAGCACAAAGCCAGTACCCTGTTCCCCAGATGGTGGAAGGCCTAGGCTTAGCTCTCATACCTGAGTGAACCTAATGTTGTACTTTTCCAGGCTACAGAACTTGAGATAGTAGGAAGAAAATGGAGGTAGAGCTGAAAAGATTCCAGGCTCTATTAAAACCACACTAATGTGGCTAGGAAGTCTGTTCTGAACTTAAGAGGCAAAAGACAGTTATTCCTTTAGCTTACCACACTGGAGAACTTTGTTGGAAGCTTTGTTCTTTTCCAGTCAGAAGAGTAGCTGGATAATATACAGGCAAACTGTATCCTGTCTCGACTTCAAGGTAAAATTCTAGTCTGACCTTAATGCAAGAAACTTGCAATTGAAAGATGGTTGCATAAAAATGCCAATGTATTTGTCACAAACTCAGAAAATGGCACAGAAATCTCAGCATGCAAGTGCACAATCAAGGGATAATTTATCCATGAAAATAACTACTCAAGTGATTAAGAAAGGATGAAATTACTTTAAAGAGCTTGGGCTTTTTCCTCTGTATTCAGTTTTGGGACTTAATATCAGCTATGTAAATTACTGAGGGTTTTTTTTTCCTTATGTTTAAAGAAAAATGCAAACTACCGAGAAGGCTACTTAAGTTTGATACCCATCAATCTTTATTCATACTGGCCCAATTACTTTTAAACACCGTTACGTAGACACACACTGCCATCTAGCTGAGCATCTCTAACATAGCTGCAGTTTGATTTCTGAGGAGAGGAAAACGTGTTGCTTGGAGCAAGTAACTTAATACAGTACAAAACATATACAGACTTAAAAATGCTGCACTGAATGCTTTGTCAATTGTATATTATATAATAGAGATACACAGAGCAAAGCTAAAGTATTTTATTAATAATTTATTGTCAGTAAGAAAGACTGGCTAATGGTAATTTTCAGTAAAAACCTTTACAAGACCATTGGATCACAAATATACAGACACTATAAAAACTGTGTCATGGTGGTTTTGGTTCTAAACCGGTATGTAGAGGGTCCCCAACACACTTTCCAGGAAGGGAAAAAAATGTTTACAGTTCTAAAATACAGCAACCTATTTAAGACATTTCCATGTAGCTGACCCAGAAAAATATCAGACCTAACCTATGTACAATTGAATTTGTGTGAACATGTTGACTTTTTTTAATGAAATGTCAAACCTTAGTATTTGGGGGAATACATACAGTGATGCCCTGATTATAAGAAGTCAGGGTGCTAGTTTTTAATGGCACACTAACACCACTAGTTTCAGTGGAAAACAAATTCACAAAATATCTACAAAATCTAGTCAAAACTATTAAAATCAAAACTGTACATAAAATTTACAAAAAGTAGGAGAAAATTAATTGCATTAGAACTATATAAATATATGCATCATGCTAACATGGAGAAGTGGTATGTGATTTTTTTTAACATAGGCAATGTAAGTACAAAAAGGATGTTCAGAAGTGGCACAGCCAATGGAAGTCTTGGAACTGTCCAATTACAGTAGATCAGGAAATGGAAATAGGCTGACTTAGTGAAATGAACTGCATGATCCAACACTGCCATGCCAGTTTAGCTCACTGCAAAAAAAGCACTTGCTGTGGCTGGGAAAAAGAAAGAAAAAAAAAAAAAAAGTTGTTCTAGAATTGATTAAGTTTCTTAGAGTCCAGGCACTTTTGTTGAGTGTGTCAGACTTCTGTATGTTGCTGGGAATCAAGTGGAGGAATTTTCACATCTTCAGAATGACCATCATCTCCACTCTCATAGTCACTCAGAATGACTTCAGACTCCATTTCACAGCATGCTGACACATCAGAGCATGAAGCTGTGGAAGCATACACAGACATGGACATGTTGTCTACAGTGGGTGCTTCAAAGTCTCTATTGTACCCTAATGTGTAAGGAGCGTAAGGTTCTCTGTAACTGCCGTTGACACCACTGGTTGTTGTCTGAGGTTCTGACATGTCTGCAGGATAGTGATGGGGAAGGTACTGATTAATGTTAAATCTCTGCCTGCTTCTTGTAGAAGAACCCAAGCTACCTACGGCTGGCATGTCTCTGGGTGGCTGTATTGACTCAAACTGGTCGCTGTATTCTGGTGGTAATGGTGGAAGCTCATCAGGTGCAGGGAAGTCATCAGGTGGAGGTGGAAAATCACTTTCTATGTCATAACCGCCAGGGTAATAGTCCGTATCGATGGCATCTGGATCTGTGTAGAGGGGAGCTGACTCCTCAACCACTTCGTAATTTGGATACTCTTGGATACCTGGCAACTGAACGCTTGGCATCCAGTCTGATGTATCCCAGTGATAACCTGAAACGTAAAATTTTTTAGAAAAGTAGGATTAGTAACTTGTCTTCAAGTCAGTCTGACCTGGGAAGTCAACACATGTATTAAGACAATGCAATCACTGTGATTAGGACATTATGTGTTAATTAGAGAGCAGTTTACCCTGGTTCCCCAAAAGACATTCAACACAACACAACTTTACATTATGCCATGCATTAGATATTGCTGCATTCACACTTGAACTTTTCTATTTTCTCGGACATCTCACCTACATGGCAAGAGCTTCAGGTCACCTATGGAATGTGCTGTTACAATATATAATGGTACAGAATTGTCCACTGGATAAAAAAGAACCAACAGCCTCCCTCCTACAGCTAAATTCTTTATCGATTGTTGAGTAATTACAGTTAGGGTGATAGCAGCTCCCTGTTTTTCTGAAGAATATATTTAGCATATATAAACCAAGAAATTTCTAATTGGTAAAGTATCCAGACCATTTAAAGTGACTTTACCCCTTAACTGAATTGTAAAGTTAATTTCACAAAATGCTGTTAGCTCTATAGTACTGCCACACCTCTGGTAAAATTCTCTATTAGTAAAGACATTCCACATTCAAATACAAGAACAAAAAGGAAAATCAAGCTTAATCATGCATAAATGACCAAACTTGATCCTCTCTTGGAAACTCCTCAGTTTGTATTTGTCTGTTGGAAACTAGATGTAAGCCTAATTTCATGGAAAAATAATTAATTTTTTCTCATCTCAACATCAAAAAGGAAAATAATACAGAATTGTAACAAGGTGCAAATCTAGTAAAGAGTAATCACTGCAGACAAGTGCACAGCAAGCAACTGACAGTAAGTTTGTGTTAAAACCAAATATTTAACAGAAATATTTTGGTGAACATCAATGAACTGCATGCAGAAGTCACCTCTTGAATTGCTGAGGTCAGGAACAGCAAAAGATTCTTTAGGTGGCAGAACAGGAAGAAAAAGGAGAAAATATCTGTAGTTAGGAATCAAATAGTAGAACCAATGTGAAGACAAACAATGACTGTCACTATGATGTCCATGCTACTCTTGTTCAGTTTACTTAGCAGTACTGCAGTTGGCTCCTTCTCAATTCAGTTGTAGAACAGCCCACCTGGGACATGGCTGCATAGTGCCAAAATCTGCAGCTTGCTGAAGTCCTCATAGAACTTCTGCTAAAAAGGGTTACAAGATTTCCTCTGGTTTTTTTTCCTTTCCTTGTATCCCCCCTTTATTTACTGTTACAGGGCTGCATCTACTAGCACTTATAATTTTAAGTATTTCACGCAAAGATGAGAACTCTACCTTTAGTATCTACCTTGCATACACTGGGCACTGAGAGACCTGCCTCCCTTTGTACAGCAAACCCAACAACTCACACTCAGCAGACAACTGTCCTCTGTTACCTGACACATGTTTAACCCTTTTGCTCTCCAGGAATCTATTATTACCTATTAAGGTCTGTAAGGATGGGCAATGCCCATCCTAATAACAGAATCTTTTCCTAAGAATTTATAGTTTTATCTATTCTTCAAAGACTGGAGGGACAGAGGCTGATTCCTGGGGAGATTTTCCTCCTATTTTTTTTTGTCTTTTAAAGTTTCCTAGCCTAGACAAGGAAAATACTGTCCACAGTAAAGGAGATAAGTTTGAGATCTGAAACTCTTAATGTATCTCTGGCCTTATCTCCAGGAAAAGGTTCTGACCACTAGTCTACTTAGATGACATTCTTCATTTTTCTTGGGAAACTGGGTGCAAAACTAAAGCCAATAGGCAGACTGTAACTGTGTGATTTAGACCCCTTTTACCAAGGAATGGGGAGATATCGGTCCTGTCGTCTTCTAAGGCAAAGACCCTTTAACATAAAATACAGAAAAAGTAGAACCTGATGTGCCCATCTTCCTAGGTGACAATCTGCTGGACTGAAGCTATATTTCCTCTTGTGCTCATCATTGTTGATTTGCACAGAGCTGCAACCTTCCCTGATAAGCAATGTAGAGAACACAGGCCTACAACTGTCCTAGGATGAGACTAGCTACATCCAGGATACCTGCTGGACTGAATCACTAGGGGAGACTAAAGGAAAAGACCATCTGTCCCAGAACTTGACCTTGCCAAAGGCTTGAGCAAGGACCTCTGCTGCTCAAACTGGCACCCCCTTGAGGATGCTCAAAATTGGAACTCTTCACCTAAGATGCTTTGAAAGAAGAAATGCTTATTAAGAGTAGAAACTTCAAAGCATTAAGAAGCAGCTGCACAGGACATCTTTAATCTCTCTGCAAATATACTGCAAAGCATAAAATATTTGTATTTATCTTACAGTGAAACTAAGCTGTCAAGCAAGACTTTCTTTGATTTGAGAGCTACATCCATCATTTTTAGTTTCTCCCAATTAAAATATCAGAAAATGTGAGTAATTTATTTAATATTTTCCCTGATAGTTTTTGCCTCTTCTAGTCTTATAATTCTCCCTTTCTTAAGTACCGTGCATTACTATTTTTTAGCATTAAGAACTCTGGTCTATAGGTACACATTAATGAAATACTCTCATGTAAATAGACATCTTTGCATTTATATTTTTTGTGTGCCTGCATACATTAGATAGGATCTACTTCAAATAATAACCCAAAGAGAATCTTTAGCTACTAAAATTAATGTTATGTTTTAAATTACTTGCATACTACTGCAGCTTTAAGGATTTTTAAGTAAAAAAAAAGACAGCATTCCTATAGACTCCTTGGCATCTTTATTACTACTATTATTGTGTAAAGAGTTTGTTTTCCAGAAGGTCAGTTCTTAAAGGTTAGCAGAAAAGAAATAAAATCCCATTGAAAACATTTGTCATCTCTTTCTACATTCCAAATACATACTATACACAAACAAAAATATATGCGTATGTACATACATGCACCCAAACATACCTTTGAGATACTCATGTAAGGCTAGGTAGCAAGCAACTACTTAAACTGACAGGGGTGTGTATGCGTATATACCTCAACTGCATACTAGAAGCAAGTTTTCTCTGCTACAGACAGATTGATCTGAATACCAGGAAAGTGGGTACTGGTATCAGTACTACTCCTATTCTGCACAGCTGGACAAGGTGCCAACAGATGTGGGTGGGAGAAGAAAAGGAAGCAGGGGCTGCTGCTTTTCCATTCATGGTAGTGGATGTAATTGCCTTTGATAATGTGTCTCAGCTTTAATGTGACTACTTTAAAAAGAGAGTAAGCACCTAGATCCTTTTATGCCAATACTTTTCTTTTCCCCACGAAATCACACTTTGAAACCTGTTCAGAGGGTAGCTACGGCAGACACATGAAAATATGAACAGATAGGCAATATAAATCTATTCTTTGCTAAAACATATTAGGAAGTCCAAGTAAATAAAAAATCCCATCTGCTCATGCTACATTACTAGAAGACAAACGTGCATTATTCTGCCAAAGCAGTAAAATAAATATGAAAACATGTATATACCTTCTTTTTCCACCGAGTCAACAACAGCATTGACAAGGTGTATTACAGTCACTACGGAAGCTTGTAAAAGGTATAAAAGGAGCAAATTAAAAAAAAACTATAGTTATTATACAGAAACACAAAAAGCACTGTAAAATTGCAATTCATTACTATTTTATAAAGCAAGATTATTGGTGTACATATACATTTACTCTGTCTAGAAAGCAGTTGCATATAATATACAAAATACATCTCTAAACCTGAATTTTATTCTTGATAAACATGGAAAAGACGCCTGAAGCAAATTCTGCATGAGCACAAAGCTGCTTTAGTTGTGTTAGAACTTCTGAAATGTTGCCTGAACATACCACTTGCTTAATACTTCATGTTGACAGAAATAAACTAGACTTTTCTAAAGGCTTGTGTTGTGTGAATTACAGAGCATTGCATTAAGCTTCCCCTTTTAGACAGCATACTACTTTCCCCCCACTGCTCAAGGGAAGATGAGGGAAAGAAATTTTCACTGAATTGAACTAAAATGCTAGAATACGAAAAATACCTACTAAAAACTTCTACTGCTGCCCTACTTGTGTGCTAACAGTGGTATGACAGTAAAAATACCACATTCAGGTTGTTACATTCTTATTTAAAACCAACCAAAATGAATGGATTTTTATGTCTTCCCTTTCCCAAGATACTTTTGGAAGAGAGAAGGATTATAGGGTAGGATGAAGTAAGGACATGTGATTTGTTTGCATGGCTCAGGGATTAAATTTCAAACTAATAAATTCATAATCTACCAAAAAGGAAGGAAAGAACAATATCTATGATACCACAGCTATTTCTCTTGAAATGATGTATTAATGAGTAATCAATACATGACAAGAAATATATGTAAGAATACATGAAATATGTGGGATGGAGAGAAGGGGAGAACAACATGTACCACACAACACTTAATACCACAGGGAAAAAGTTGAAAGTTGATATCAGGTCTACTGATAAAATGATGAGTACTGTAAACATACAATTTTACTTTCACCAATCATAACATAGATGTTTCTTTTTATGCTGTTAAGAGCAAATCACTCTACTTCATTCAGAAGCAGAATGTTCTTTATTCCTAAGCTAAAGGAATTTCAATTCTTTTTACCATATAGAGACAAAAGCAGAAATTGGAGGAAAAAGTCAAAACACCTCAACTTAGTGAATTCAGTTATAAGACAACTATGGCTTTGTCCAATCAGTCTGAAATGTTTCTCAATACATAGATGCATTCATATCAACTGTAAAAGCATCTGTCATCACAATGGAAAAGTAAAAGACTTCCAATTAATAATTATGAAACCTGCAAATACGTATGCTGATTATATTTTGGTGGAGTTGTGATCAAAGTATTTATATTTTTATATTGGCCTTTTTCAATATATGATTTTTTTAATGAATTCATTTTAATCATGGTGAAAGCCAAATATACTGTTCTACTATAACAAAATTCCTTTTTGTGCAGCTTCCTTCATTACTAAAGTAATCAAACTTACAAGCAGTCCCTTATACTCTGCTCTCACTCAGAACTGATCTGATCCATATGGGAGCTGAGGTGGCAGCAAGGAAAAGAGAAGGAAACAAATGAAACTGTAACACCAGAAAGCTTTTTACTAAGAGCTGAACGTCAAAGCAAAAGTTATGTTTGTGCAGAGGTCATTTTTAAAATTCACTATACTCTTGTATAAGATAACTAATGATTACCTAGAAGAGTTTCTCAAAACACGCTTTTAACAGCTTTTAAACACAAGGCTCTGAACACCTAGCTCTGCATTTTCACTGTTGATATTCTAACAGCAGAATGATTACACATAATCTAAAGGTAACAACACAAGGTGTAAATAGGCAAAATACTTTAAAGAAATTAACATATCTGGATATTAACATAGGAAAATACACATAATATATATTAAATAACTTATTATTTAATATATATTTGATATATGCAAGTCCTATTGATACTTCAGAGATATAGATGCAAAGACAGAACAAATGAATGTAAGTGGCATTACAGAACGATTGTATTTTACATACCATTGTCATCACATGATTCAGACTGGAAGGAGCTGAGAGACTGGACCTCAGACATGCTTTCTCTAGCACTATAAGGATGGGAGTTCTTTTCATCCAGAGGCTTTTTTGAAAGGCAGGGGTCAAGATCTACTACTTTAGCTGAAAGAAAAAGTTTTAGGTGAGACAATTAATAGATCCTATATTAAAGAGTCAAAATTCAAGGCTGAGATCTACACATTTTTACAAAACTTAACAGAGCGTGAAGCCCAATTAGACTCAAAACCCAATGAAGTCATAATGCCTTCCTAACAGATGCAGATGGAGACTTTACACTCATTAAAATTGTACTAGTTCACACCTTTAACAGGAAAGTAATAAAGTAAGAACATTTCTTACTGTCATAGTCAAAATCCCAGCTGGGTTTCTGTATTGAGTCACTGTCTGAAGGAGAGTTGGAGGGAGGTGGTGGTGGCAAATTTGGTGCTACGCTGCAAACAGCTACAGCTTTCCGGTGACCATGTACAGAATCTGGGTTAAAAGTACTAAACTCTGGGTGCTCAGGGATAGCAGACCCCTCAAAAGAATTCCTGTCGAGATTGTTCCTGGAGTCGCTTGGAATGCTTGGAGTGTATGAAATGGGACGAACAGGAACCTGTGGTGGGATGTCAGAATAGATGTTCTTATTCAATTTTGCATCAAAGTAAGGTCTTTGCAAGAAAGCTGTTGTAGCTCCCAGTTGCTTGTCTTCAGGTTCTGGCTGGTGCTTCTTCTTTCTACTGATAACTTTGCGGCAAACAACAAAAATCACAACTAACAAGAATATTCCTGTGATGAAGACAATAATCCCAATCACTTCGGCTAAGCTAATGTTCCAAGATGTTGAAACATATTTGTTAAGAACAGTGTCTGTGCAGTGTTTGCCTCCAAATCCACGGCTACAATTGCAATGATATGAACCGTAAGTATTCTCACAGAGGGCACCATTGAGACATGGGTTTTCTATGCATTCATCAACATCAGTCAGGCACCTACCAGAAACAGAGCAAAGAAACAATTGTTAGTTTACCCTCAGTAGTCTTTGTCATAGTCTCCTTGTTCTCAGAAATTGTATTTAATAAACAGGCAATTTGCTATTTTATCAACATTCCAACAGTTTGAGCTGTTAACTGTTAAGCAATACTGTTCAAAATGCAGTATGTGTGTAAGACTACCTACCTTTCTCCACGAAAGCCTGCTTCACACTCACAAACGGGTCCATCCAAACTGTCAATACACTTGCCGCTGTTTTTACAAGGATTATCTTTGCAATATGGACCCAGCTGGCACCTGCAAAGGCCAGGAAAAAAAACCAAAACAACCCAAAAAGAGAGGGGGAAGGGGGGAAGAAAAAAGAAAAAAAAAAAAAAAAGGAAGCATGAATGAACCATAAACAGATCAAGAAAACAGAAGTGTTACATTTATAGTCTATTCTCTACAGGGTTCGTTAGTACAATAAACCATATAAACATACCTTTGGCCCGTGTACTGTCCTCGACACTGGCAGATAAAGTCATCACTGACAGGGATGCAAGTACCACCGTAAAGGCAGGGATTGGAAGCGCAGGGGTTGACACTTACATCGCAGTGAGTTCCCATAAACAAAGGTGCACACTTGCAGTAGTAACCTGAAATCAAATACACTCTTTTTGAAAGGCTCATGTGGCTTTATTGGATTTAAGGTAAAATCCTCTCTGCCTACCTATGGATCTAAGAAAATTCTCCCTGCTCATCTACCTGTTCAAAGAGAGAGGGGGTGGGAAAGACAGAAATATTTTATCGGAAGATGAAGGAAAGTCTAACAGTAAGGTTTTTCTTGAATACGATTGAAGGATAACTTCCATTTCTCTCACAAAACTCAAGCTTTTCACAATGATTCCAGAACTTTTAAAGGAAGACTGTAAAATAGGCAATTAAGAGGATGGACCTCAGGTATTGAGACTGAAGATTAAATCCCCACTTTGTCTAATGGATCTCATCTACTTCATACTCCAGGGAACTGAGTCTAGAACACGAGGCAGACACAGCTGTCCTACCTATTCAACAACCATACTTCTACAATTCTGGGAAAGCAAGAATTATTCACAAAGTTGTTTTGTGCTTTAATGCGGGGAAGTGGAAAAGCAGCTCTGAAAACTAACGGCAGAAGAATATAGCAGAGCTTACCTCCATTTGACAGTGCATTGCAGATGCCTCCATTCTGACATGGGCTGCTTGAGCAACCTTCTGTGGTAGTCAGCAAGCATCCAGGAGTCACGTCTACAGATTCTTCCATGTGTGCATAACTTCGTGGCTTACTGTTTAGGGGCAACTCTTGTCCATTAAGTACAACAGAATCCATACAGCCTCTGAAACCATTGCTAACCTGAGGACTTCTACCATGTCTTGTACCTTGCTGACGAATATGACCACCAAAAAACACGTTGTTATCTAGGTTTAGTGTCCTAAGTGTACCAGGAGCAGTACCAGATGCAGTATGCACCCTATCCAGAACAAGTCGTGCATAATTTCCATCCACTTCCAGAGACACTGAATGCCACTGGCCATCGTTAATCTGAATGCTCTGAACGGAGACAATCCCAGGTCCACTGCCACAATCAAATTTATATTGCAGCCTTCCATGGTGAATCTACAGAGGAAAGCCAAAACATCAACAAATGGTCTATACACTTAAAATATTGATGCCTATAAAAGTTTGTTTGCTGGAGAGACAGGATGATGGTGGTGGTCTCATAAAAGGTAGTTTAGTAACATTGTATTTCCAGTCACAGTGATTGTGATTCATTCAATATGGTTCTTTTAATTAAAATGTAGACTTTGTACTTTTTTTTCCTCTAGTAAACAAATCACAGATCATCATCAAAAGATTACAGTACTTCAAGACCTTTCATCTTGTGCTTTAAGTGACTCTTTCTGTATGGACTTGATGAGTATTATGAGCAAATAAAATTTAAAATTGTTATGTAAAATAGGTAATTCAAAGGGGTTTTGTTGTTTTATTTTTAAAACATCACAGAAACGCAATTCCTTTTACGCAATTAAAAAAAACTGTACAAGTTTGTCACCTAGATGAGTAACATACCCTACCTTCAAGGCAATTCTGAATTAGAACAATTCTACAGAGATGTTATGATTCAGTCTTTAGTTGTGATGTAAAAAATAGCAAGAAGATAGCAAGAAGAGGAAGAGATATTCACTAGGAGATTTTACTATACCTCTAAGATACTGTAATCTGTTCCTCGAGCATACATAACAACTGCATGAGCAGAGTATGTTCTAAGTCTCATTGTGAGCTTCATTTCCTCTTTGTTCTCATTTTCCATGAGACGGTATTTCACGTAGCTGCTCCCAGTAAATGTCACAGCAGAGCCAGCAGATGCTTAAGAATACAGAAAAGCATAAATGTGTTAACACAGGAGTGGAATCAAGTTTATTTCTGGAAACTAATATGGTTCTATGCAGAAATTTTTAGAGTTAATTTCTTACCAGGACATTGTCCAGCTTTGCTGTCTTGGCAAACACAGGTATATTTTCCTTCTTTTGGATCCCCTAAACATTCGGTACCTTCAGGGCATGGGTTTCCTTCACACACAGTATTCATCAGGGGGCATTTCCCTTCTGTAAAACAAAATACATTATTTCTCTGTTGAGGGTGGTAACAGTATTTTGGAAAAGGGACACAAGTACAGTAGCTGAAAGCAGCCTAAACAATATTCCTATCAGACAAGGAAGTGAAGTAACATTTATGACACACAATTGGCACAAACACAGAGTAGACAAATGGCGTATATAGTAGGTGGTGCTCATAGTTATCTTGATTATGCAAAGAATTCAACTGGTAAAATCTGGAAACAGGGAAACCTTAAACCATAACACCAATCACACACCATAAAAAACATGTAGATATTAAACACAGACAGAATGGGTTGGGGAGAAGCAGGAGAATGAGACAGAAAAGAAAAAGGCTCTAAGTATTTACTTAAATGTGCAAGTTCATCCAGCAATATTAAATCATGATTTCAAAAGGCAATGCTGCTTTCCTTAGAGCTAAAGACATATTAATATTTTGTTCTAAATATGTATATTTATATGTATCTCAATGAATATTCATTTGCCAGTTCACCCCATCATTCCCAGCCAAATCTGGAAGCTGCGTAGTCTATTCCTCCAAGCAGAAAGGAGGAAATGTTCAGGTACTTTGCAAGAACTTACCTTGGTGCATACAAGACTGAAAATGGCTGGCAATTTAAAACAGGCAACGACAAAGGAATTTTTTTTCATAAAATGGAAAATGAGGGTGTAATTATAAAAAAAAAAAAAACAAAAAAAAGAAAGATATCCCCTCCCATAACCTTATATTATGTAAACTCTTAAAAGGAGGTAATGAGACAAAAAAACCCTTACTCCTTAGTCTGAATAAAATTAGGCAAATGTTGGAGTGAAGGTTACAGCACATCCTTAATCTTGCCCTGTACTATAAACTTTCCCCTCTGGATTATGGCTGTTCTAAACCAGAACAATTTCTTCAAGGATATGGTCTTCCTTACTGCTTTTCTTACCTTTACAAAGACAAACTGCTGTTCTGTGATGACGAGGAGTGACAAAACTCAACCTCGCTGTGCTGTGGGTTGACATGATGTTCTCATCCACTGTTACTTTTTCTTCACAAAATTTTAGAGGACAATCTAGGCCTGCACAAAGCTTATGGAAAACATCAATTATCCGAACTCCTAAAATTTCCTCTAGGTCAGGCACAGAAGAGTTTATCTTGTGGAGCAAAATTCTCATTGGGTGTTGAGAGCCACCAGACTTTTCAATATTCAGGAGGACATCAAGGTTTGAAGTAGGGTCAGAAGGCTGCAAACTAACGATCTGGATGTCATTTCTCCTCACCCCTAAGATGTTTCTTAACGCTCTCTGGAAATTGCGCCAGTAATCACCGATGAATTCTTCAGGGGCAAGGTTTGCAAACCGTATTGCAATGCTGTGATTTAGTATATCTTGTGTGATTTGTCTGATGTGTACAGTAATATCAGCTGAAGTTGTAAATTTTCCATCTGTAACAGTGACATTTAGGAGGTACTGTCCTACATCTAACTTTTTATGTGCTATTAGTTTGCCACCAGTACTGGAAACTGAGAACAAGGATTCCATTTTAGGGTCCAGACTGTATGTCAAAGTATCATAAACATCTTGATCGGTAGCATGAACTTTTCCAATGACACCACCTGAATATTCTTCTCCAAAGGCTGTGATAAAGATTTCTAGAGGCAGAATTGCTGGAGAATAAATGCTTTCTTCAATAACTCTAACATCAATGTAAGTCAAAGATGACAATGGTGGTTTTCCATTATCTGCCACCTGAAGGAAAACGAGGATAGAGTTAGATTTTTGCTTTATCTCAAATTCTGCTGTAGATATTTGTGCTTTATACAGTAGAGTTGTATGTACAAAAAAAGAAACTTCCTGCAAGAAAATGCTTTATGGAAATTTCATAACACAGATCCTGACATAAATGTTAAGATTGAATATTTAAAAAGCTTATAAAAGCAGGCACACACTAACATGTTTTCACTTCTTCCAAAATTAAAAGGCTACAGTGCTTTCAATACCTGGAAATGGCAGGAAGACACTAACACTTCTAGCAAATAGAGAGGAAACGCACAGTAGATGATTTCAGACAGCAGGTGGTGCTTGAAGCTTTATTATTTCAAGAATGGAAACACATTACAAACTTAAAGTGAGTCATGCACTAGAAATTTACAACGTGCTTTACCATAGTTCTTAGGAGGTGGTCTTGAAGACAATCTAAGTGCAGTATGCCAAACAGTACCTCCACAGGAGAACAATACATGTAGAAAATTCCAATTAATTATATTGTCTTTCATGATTTGTGATCACAGAGAGGGGGAAAAAACCAAACCACCTGTAGAGCTATTTGCTTCAGACAATTAAACTAATTATCTTTAACAGAATCAACCTAATTCAATTTAAAGCCTTTTTAAACATGTCCTCCACCTCTTTTTGACAAAAGCATACACTGTTGTTGTATGAAGAAGGGGCAAATAGAGTCGAAAAGCGAAAAGACCTTTCCCTTGGGTCTTTCTTTTCTCCTTTCTCTCTTTCAATTTCTCAGTTCTTGTTTCCTCTCTACCTTTTTCCCCAAAGCTCTTTCCCAGTTACTGAAAGAGAGATTAAAGAACTGGAGAGATGTGAAGGAACAGAGGGAATACACAGGGCTCAGAAGACAGAAGATATCCTGTATTCAAAAGATTTTACAATAGTTTTACAGTGACTACAGGTAGCTGGTACACTTTGAAGATCTATGCAGAGAAGCTGCTTTTGATTTTTCATACAAATTTAAGCAAAAGAGGAAAAAGTCCAGGCTAAAGATTATCTGTGGATGTGCGCTTAATTGTAGCATTTTAAAAAGGTAATGCATGTCTCATAGAACTACACATCTTCATCCATTAGCTCCAAAAGACAGGCATGGCTAGAAACCTGCCCTCTAGTTACCCAAACATAAATAAGGAGAGAGACAGAACTTAAGCTGGCAAAGTTTTGTTTTGCCTAGATTTCTGCCTGGAAACCAGACAAGGCAGGCAGTGAGCTACAGGAGAAATGTCCAAGGGAAACAAGAAAGGGCTTAAAACAAACAGGCAAGCAAAATTATAACAAATGGACAACAAGAAGGAAAGAAGAGCCCCAGGAGAAATTATTTTTCAATAGCGCAGATATTAAAAAATCTGCTCTGGTTTTAGACTAAATACTTCAGAGTGTGGCACAAAGGACTGTATGACTCATAGCTGAAGATTTCACACACTAATGCTGTGAGACATTTGTTAATGGATAATCTATTTCCTTTGGAGAGAGGGAATGAAAATGTGAGAGGCATGCACATGTAGATTGCTTTTAGGAAAAAAAAAAATCCTTATTTCTATTGAAACTACAAAAGTAAAGGAAAGGCTCACATCAAGTATTTTTGTAATTGTAGTGGGTATGTGGGGTGTGTATGGGAGGGGTTGTTTGTGGTTTGGATTTTTTTTGGTTTTGCTTTTTTGTGCGTTTTGTTGGGTTTTTTTTCCAACTAGAATATGCCTGTAATATAAGATAACCTTTGCCTCAGTGATCCATTCAGAAAGCAACTAAGGTGAAAGCTGTCAATACTGAAAAACACACCAGTGAAGGTCACTTAAAAAATGAAAACAAGTATCAAAAGATCATTCACAGTCATTAGCTTGTGAGCTGCAAGATTAAAGTGCAGAAAATAGTGTAAACTTGCGAAGATGCCTCCCTACAGCTTTTGAAAAGTTTATTTTTAAATTAATGGGAAGAATATTTTTTCCACATAAGTCATGTATCTATTTTGGTGTGTATCATTGGAACTGAAGTCTTGTGATAAGGAAATGTTAGTTTTAGTCTTAAATACCTTCATAATCATGTACAGTGACTCACTCACTAAGGAGAAGATATCAGTAAATTTTAGCACTTGTGTCTATTTAAAAAAAACCTACCATAATATAAGATGACAAATGACAATTAAAAGACAGTGACATATTTCCAGAATCCAGGCAGGGACCTTGTAAATCAAGGGACTGGATCCAAAATACTGAGACTGGGTAGTACAGCACACACACAAAAAATGCACATTAGTATAGTCTGCTTTAATGATTTACAATCTCTGAGAAGCCTTTGTTCTAAACGAGTACATATTTTTTAAGATACTCATTTAGCTACCATATCACTTAAATTAGGCCCTATTCATTCCCGGGGTGGGGAAGAGGCACTTTTCAAGTGCTGTGCTAAAGAGAAGACAGCTGAAGTACCGATGGGCTGTTTACAAGCATCCTACAGCCTATGAAGTGTCTTGAAAAATGAAAGAATTGCATGATTCCGCCCAGAGGAAGGTGTTAGGCTGATACTTCGCACTAAAGAAAAGGCAGGCACATTAGGAGAGGCCAAAGATGCAGCTAAATCATAAAATGTGACAATGTAACAGTCCACCTAGAACAAACATAATTGTCTGTGCGTGCATTCCTAGGAATTTGTTTTAGAAGCAAAATAAATATAAATTAGTTACTGCTTAGAGAAAACATAAAATAAAACACACTCTGATTGCACGTACATGAAAAACTTTGCTGGTTCTTCTTCCCTAAACAAAAAGGTGACTTTGGGGAATTGGTATAGAACTTGGGAAGCCTATTAGGCAAGTGTGACAAAGCCCAGCTCCACTGCTGTTTTGGACTCATGCAGACTAGGAAAGCCAACAGAGCCACGGCTTAGGTACCCTGAAGGTTAATCTGTCCCACCACTATTAAGCAGATCTCTACTGAAAGATCTCTTCCTGCTTTTTGATCTCAATTCTCAAACCCTAAACTAAACTATATTTAAATGGAATCTTTTTTTATGCTGGTTTTATACTGATGTCTCCTGACAACATGTTTTAGTGACTCAAGCAGCAAATGACAATACCTGTGGGAATTTTTTTCCTTCCCCAAAGAAAAGAGACAGACTGTACATACATCACGATTATTATCCCAATGTGGACAGAAATTAGTATACACTGATGCAGACAGTACTGCTCTAAAACTCAAAGTGCATGTTTACTCAGAAATTGTCTGCAGTATTATGTATAAGAATAATTTGGAGATTTAAATAAATTAATCATGTAAAAATAAAGGTAAGAATTTTTCTTAAAACAAATCTGTAACAAGTTTAAGAATTAAGGCCAGCTATTTTTACCCTACCAATTTTAAGTCCCCTGTTCACAGCTGCTTAATTTATAAGTAAATTAAAAAGGATTGGATAAGATTAAAAAAATTGGTTTGAACTTTTCTTACATTATATTACAAAAAAGTATTTTAGGCAACTTAGCTATATTAATGTAACCTGGATTTTTGGACACGGCCTGGTCTTTTTGCATAACAATGGCAAAAGTAGTCATAAAAATAACCCTGAAAGGCCATAATTTGAGTTTTATGCCGTGTTTTTCACTGCAAGATTCTGAGACCTCCAAGTACTGCACTGTGAGTTTCAATGGTATTTTCATTTTCCAAACCTAAAAAGAGAGACGTTTTCAGTTGCCACTGGAAAAACAATGTGGCACTACAGAAAAAAAGTATTTCAGCACTGTCATTATGTGCAACTTTCAATGTCCCTGTTTCCATTGTATGTGAGTAGTTCAGCTTCAAGAGTCAAAGTTCTAGTGGCAAGAGGAAGTCTGCAGTCAGTAGCAGATTGCCTAAGGGACCTGTCTTCTGCTGGCTTTTCCAGCATCCCACATGAAAGGCAAAGGGCTTACCAAGACAACTCACCCAGTTAACATTTCACTTACTCCATACCCTTACTGTAAGTTTAATTAAGGTGTTACACCTGTATAGATTTCTAGTTGAACAACAGACAGTCTCTGAAGATGTTACCTAAAGGGCCATGCCTCAAATGACTACTTGGCACATCAGGATCTTGTAACAGAAAGACAAGGGGTAGGCAGGAAAAAGTGGTGGGTTGAGTGGCACAAATTAACAGAATTCTTATACTAATAACAGAAAACAGCTGGAGGTAGCACACCCTACCTTAACATGAAGTAAATAGTGATCCCTCACTTTGCGATTCAGTGCAGCAGTTGTTGTCAGTACTCCCTGCTGGTTTATCTGAAAAGTGTTCTCCTCATTTCCACTCAGGATGGTGAATAGAAAAGGAGGGCCATTGTGAGAAGAATCCTTGTCTGTCACGACTAGCTGTAGCACACTAAATCCAATAGGCTTGTTTTCCTAAAAATGTACAATACAATTACTTTGTTTTTATTGTAATTGAGGATATAGCCTGATGTTCATTTTTTTCTCACAACAGGAAAAAAAAAAACCACCTCAAAATACTGTCAAACCATTTAATCAGCATAAGAGAAATCAGAACAACAGTACTGTTTAAAGAAAAATACTACCCTCTGAGAATAATGACGAAAACACTAAATGGAGAAAGGCAGTACATTTTTAAACTTACTTTTAAAAAAAAAACAACCCAACAAACAACTTTGTCTTGCATTATTAGAAGCTGCTTCGCCTTGAAATTTACCATTTTCCACTTTTGGTCTGAATTAAGATTACTGTAGATTAATTACCAAGTCATCAAAAATGTCAAATTTAGCCAAAACACCTGTTAAGAATAATTCAATGCCTTTGTTGGGAGGACTAGAAAAACACACTCCTGCATCTGATCCTGTGTGTCCCTAATTAATGTTCTCACTACAGTTGCAGTTGCTACAGCTACAGTCTAGTTAAAATATGAAATCCAGATTTTAAAATTTGTATCATAAAATCCCTTCAAGTTTACATCACATGGATGCCTGAGGTTTCACAGACACTTCAACACTTTATCATGTATTTGATACACACACAACCCTATCTAACACTTGTAACAACTCTCCCAGAATATTTGTTCTGTACTGTAATAACCAAGTTTTTTATATATATGCATATTTTAAATGAAAAAAAAGGTAAAGTGTTATTATGAGGTAGAACAATAACAAAATGCTATCCTTTCACAGTTGTTAAAATGCCTAATATCAAGCATACCCTTCATTCTTGAAAGAGTAAGTCAAGTTACTTATCAAGTATTGCAGCTGAAGCTATTTTATCTCCAGAAAAAAAAAAACAAATGGAACATAATTTTAAAATACAAATATTTACATTTGGACATCTTAAGTAATTTGATTTTCATAGTACCTAAGCACATTTCCAACTGTGTCCAAATATGTCCATCTCCAATATATCAGGAAATGCACACTAGCATTCTTTGGCAACTCCTACAGCTTCTTCTCTGCTACCCTCACACTGGGATAGGCTGATACAAGTGAACTATAAAACACATGGTCTTCCTTTTTAATTGAGTAAGGGAAGCATTACAGACATTACAGCTTTAGGACACACATTAATTAACATTCATTTCAAGAAAGACTGTAATTGGGGAAAGTAAAATGCCTTTAACAGCACAGAAACATACAATTCCATCACTTTAAAAAACAAAGTAAGATCCAGGACATCTTACTTGCACACTCTGTATACGCTGGGTAGAGATGAATTACTTTGTCCTGTTTTGGAAAGCTACTTCTAGTAATCATGTACAGTCTCAAATAGAAGTGGCATGCTGAGATGGCACAGTGCACAGTATTGCTGATCCCCATTTAGGACAGGCACCAGCAAAAGGGCCTAAGGGATTGAGCTCACTCTACTGGTATGAAGGTCTTAAAACAATTCCATCGTTCCCTTCCACTTACTCTCCAGTGGGCTGAGGAAGACAAGAAGTACAGATGATGCCTCTGCTATCTCTGCTTTAGCAGAGAGTTTTCTGAATCAGGCAAATACACGCCAGCCATCTGAGAATCTGGCTCACTATTACCATCCTAAGGTGCAAACTTAGTCAAAGGACTGGTGTGTAGCAATATGAAATGCTACTCCTGCTTCAAGTGCTTCTGATCCCAGAGAAGGCCAATAGGAACTAAGTCTCTATCTGTGTGTCACAGTGCACAACACTTGCTTCACAAGTTATAGGTACCTAAAATATCCTTTACTAAGCAGTAACTCTAAGATTGAAAAGAAACAACGAAATTATGTAGTTTGACCTATCTATATAATGCTAAAGATGTTATAAACATAAATGCAATGTATGATACATATACCTCCACACATGACGTACATTAAAAAAAAAGTGCTCAACTTGCAAAGTTTCTAAATAGAATGCACAGTTAGTTTTGTAACCCTTAACAGTTATTTCAGAAGCAGTCTTACTGACAACCTCAAATAATTAAAAATACAGAAAAATAAAACTGAAGCATTAGGTTTAACCGCATCTTGCAAAATTTTTCAAGTCACAAATTAACACTCCAATAACACCATTGACTTCACTACTTCAATATCTGTATTTACCTGGATGATAACACTATAGTTTCCTTTTGAGAATACCGGAGGGTTGTCATTTACATCAGAAACATCAATATTAACTGTGGTTGTGTTAACTCTAGGTGGGTTTCCATTATCTGAAGCTTGAACTGTCAAGGTATACCCTGAAATCTAAGAAATAATAAAAGAATTTCAAACATTCACTAAGGAGCAAAATGTAGCAAACTCAGGTTGTTTTAAGGAAGAAATATTTTAGTGCAAATCCCCAGTAAAGCTTGCCTTCATATACCTAATCCTTTCTCTTCCTCCCCGCCCCCAAAAAGTGCTGACGTAAGTAAATGCTTTCTCTTTATTACAGCTATGTTGATTTTAGAATATTAAAATAATTTACATATATAACAATAAATAATAATAATTAAAAAAAAGGTGGTCATCTATTTATATAGCTAAATTAATCCTAATTGCTCAGAAAGCATCAAAAACTTACCTTTTCTCTGTCTAGAAGTTTAGTCACTTTTATTTCACCCCTGGTAGGGTCAATTGTAAAAGGATTTCCCTGATTGCCATCTACAATTGCGTAGTGAATGTGGTTGTTTGAAGGTCCATCAGCATCATCTGCCATAACCTAAGGGACATTACAGTCTCATTTAAAACAGGTTGAAATAGACTATCATCTTTCTGATAAACTCACCTTGAAGATGAGTACAGCTGTTTTGGTCTAACACATTTCACAGTTCTCAAAAGAAATGTCACACGAATAGAACATACTGACATCATTTCCTAAATTTCTTCTGAAAACTAGGTCACGTTCTCATGAGGAGAACACAAATACATCACAAAGTAGCATCTACTTTTTCACAGCATCTCAAGTCCCTGGTTCTGAAACTTTTTAAAAATAAATTTTCAATTCACTCAATGGCAAACTTATCTATTAATTTGTGTCCACCTTCAAATCAGTATTTGTTTCTTCAAGAATGAAAGCATTATTGCCATGACTGTAATTCACAGAAAAAAACCCAACAAAAAAACCCCAAACAACAATACATACTGTAATGACTGATTGTTCAAGCAGAGCATCTTCACTGATTACTGCAGTATAAGTGTCTTGGCTAAACACTGGAGTATTATCATTGATATCTGTTACATTAATATTCACTGTTACGACATCACTTAACGAAGGTGTGCCTCCATCTGTGGCTTCCACTGTCAAGTAGTATTCATGCGAACTTTCATAATCCAAGTTCTCAATTATAAAAATGGCTCCTAGGAAAGAAAACAAACAAACAAACACCTCACACAAACTCTGCTATTAATGTAGTATTACATATATTGCAAGTTTTGATTTTGGTCTGACAAAAACTCAGCTTTTTCAGGTTTGATTTTCACTGTAAAGCTGGAGATACACAGTGAAACGATCAGGCTTTGAAGTAAAAAGGTGAGAAGTTCCTGCCGCTACCACGAAGGACAGTGTAAAACCACCTGCTCACATCTTGTAATGAAAAAAATGGAAGAAAAATTTTTAAAGAGTGTTTAGAAAATGTCCTTTTCTTAATTTTCAATTAAAATTACCCATAAATACAGTATGACCTTTAACTTGACTTTCCTTTCAACCAGCATTGTTAGTAAAAGAAATGTCTGACCATGAATTTTGATTGACAGAAATATTTGAGTTAAAGCATGACTTTTTAACCATCTAGTTAAGATAGTGCTGTTCCTAACACACACACACTGATTAGCTGCGGGAAGAGTGTTTCCCTATAACCTTTTTCCTCCTTTCAAGTACGTGAAGAAGTTGAAGTGGCAAAATACTTCTATATCACAGTACCAGCATGCACACTGGAAAAAGCTGGAAGAATTGTAATTTCAGTTACACTGGTATAATTAACTATTATTAACTTTTGGGTAGAAATCTTATTTAAAAACCCCCAATCTTTATCAGAAATTAACTCTAGAAAAAGAACTACATACAAAACCAAAACTACAATTGAGGTTTATATTGATATTTAAGCAAAGGATTATCACTAGCAGGGAAAAATTCTCCAGAAGACCTCAATGCTTTCTGAGACTAAGTATGACTAACTTGCAAGCCATACTGGATATATGCTTAAGCAGACTATTCCAAACTATCTTTAATGCCATATCAAACTCCTCCAGGATTACTGTTTTTGTGGACCAATGACCAGTTTCTCAATCAATTTAACTTCTGATCTTTCTTTTACCAAGCCTGGCCTCTCATTCTGATGATACAGCTTTTGTGAAAAGACTCTTATGTTTCTATCATTATAGGTCTGTGTATTTCCACCCCCCTCTGCCCCAAGGGTGTAGAATATGCCAACTATGAAAACCTTACTAGTCAAATGAATCTAACTCAAATAACAATAACTAGTACCGACAAAGTTCTTGTCCTACATTCCACTGCAGTACTCTAGTAAGCATGCTGGCAAAATGGGTGGACACACAATAGCACTGGCTTTACAGACAGGATGATGCTTACAGATTATACATAATCTGTTTGGTTGAATTACTGTAGAATATAGTATGAATCTGTGCTTGGTTAGCCTAAAGTATATTCACAGTTGTAATCTGTTACCTGTTGTTGAATCGATGCTGAATTTTCCATGTTCATTCCCACTGACTATTGAGTATGTGATTTCAGCATTGGCTTCAATGTCCCTGCTTGCAGCATAGATCTGGAGAACTTCAGTTCCAACCAAAGTGTCCTCCGATACACTTGCACTATACTCCCTCTGCTCAAATACAGGTGGATTATCATTTATATCCAAAACAGAAACTATGAGACTACTTGTTGAAGACAGTCTTCTAGGTAAACCTTCATCTGTAGCCTTCAAAGTTAGAGTGTACACAGCTTGTAATTCCCGATCCAAAGGCTTCTCCAAACGAATGATTCCAGAGAATTCATCAATAGAAAACTGGCCCTCTGCAGAGTTCACCAGTGAATAATGGACTTTACGGTTCATCCCTGCATTTCGAAAACAATTGCAGAGTATGAAGCAGACAGTAAAATACCCCAACACAATAACAGATCTGATAGCTATAAAAATGAATGATAATATTTAGCATGCATTTTTTATGTTAAATTTCAGCATGTTAAAGGCTCTTGTGAAGGGCAGAATGATTTCCACAGAGATGTAATCTAATTAAACAAATTAAGCTAATGCTTCATCACACTGATTTTCTGCCATGCACAAAACCATGAAGCATGGTTCTGCTGCAGTCACACTACTAGCTAATGTGAAACGAATAGTAATATAAATCTAATTATAACTTTAGAACAACAGCATCTGCTTAGCACACTTATAAATAACACGGGAGGATATGGGAGAGTTAGGCTACATCAAATAAAAGTTTAAGAACCGTGTCCTGAAATTAACAGGAACATAATTTCTGTCAACCTTTCTGTATAAAACAAACAAAAAAACCAAGATACATACATATTAAAAAAAAAAAAAAAAGTTTTTTTTGCCAAGAATTTTGCTTCTCCTTAGCCTCAAAGACTATCGTTAGGAAAACATCTGTTACCTTTCAGTTCGGCAACCTGGCTTTATCATAGCATAGGTCGGTTGTTTCATGAGACTGAGGCAACTATTAATTACTCCTATTTGATTAACAAACTGATGATGTATGGAAATCATACACCTTTAAAAAGACCTTACATTCTTGTATTCCTTATAACAAAGCCTAAGAACAAACTCTAATGTCATTTTCAGTTCATGTTCACTTAGGTACTTGTAACTAAACAGTGAAGATAAAAAGAGAGCAAAAATCTCAACAGGGTAGTACATACAGAAAGCTAGAATCAATCAGGTTTCCCTTTATGGTATGGTCACTGATGGCTAGCCTGAGCAGCACACATTAAAAAATAAATAAATAAATCTATGAATGCACCTTTACATGAACATACATGGCTTGTTAGTCCTTTTACTTAAACCAGAAAAGGATGAACCTAACCTATCATAACTTACTAGTTTATCACACTAAAAATATCCTGTATTTCTCTCCTATCACCTTCTCTTCTTTTTTGCAGACACGAAAGGGATGTCTCCCAAGCTACTCACACATGGAAGTCAGGTGTTACATGATTTAGTAGACCTATATCTATCTAAATATCTATATCTATATATCTTTCAGGAGTCTAATCCTGAGTGGTATTGAACATCTGTCAGTTCTACTGAAAGAGACTTAACACCTCTCAGGATAAGACTACATAAACATTACTGTAACTTTGAGACCATGAGAAAAGTAGCAGTCAAAGAATGCATACCTGCATCTGCATCTGTTGCCTGCACTCTTGTCAAAAGGGTTTTAGGCTCTGTGTTTTCAAATACTGTAATGGAGTAAGGATCAGCTGTAAACTCTGGGGCGTTATCATTCACATCTTCCAGAGTCAGAATAACGTTAGCTTGGCAGAATCTTCCTCCTCCATCTGTGGCTTTCACTGTAAGATAATAAACTGCTTGCTGCTCGCGATCAAGTGGCATTAATGTTTTCAGTTCACCTATAAACAGAATAACATACATGAGCTGATGCAAGTTGTGAGACTTAAGCATCCCTAACACATTTTCCTCTAAAATCTTTGTACTCAGAAAAAATAAACAACAATTTTCTTTTTGACAGTAATTTCATCAGTGGCTAAATCAACAGCTGGTACTGGACTAATGAGCTCCGCTTTGGGCAAAGTATGTCAGTGGCCTGCCTTTTCAGCTCTCAAAGGTGAAATACTAAAATCCTCTGCCTTCCTTTTCAAATGCCTCTGAAACAGAAATTAGCTAAAGAAAAACTACCTGACAGTGCAGGAAGAGAGAAAATGTGTATATATGCATAAATCCATGCATTTTTGTGTAAAAAAATTATTTAAATAAATGAATAAAAAAAATGTCAAATATTAGAACTCTGGCTTTAACAAAATGAAAGGTAAAATCCCCATGTGGTTTCCCTGGGCTATTTAGCTGTGTTCCTTCCACAGCTATTGAGCTGACTCTCCTCCTCTAACATTCAATGAATAAACAGAGCTATTCACACTATCAAATGAAATTTGCTACTACAGACAAACCTCTAGAAGTCTAACCTACATTCTTCTATACTTTCTTTCCAATGTGACAGAAAACACGATGACGGACAACGTGTAGCCATTGGCTCCTTTCAACTAATACAAAGAAGTATTCTGAAATACTGTTTGAGTACTGTAGTCCCAACAACTCTGAATTTATATAATGTCAAGCTAGCACAGCACACAGATAACATTCAAAGAAAAAAACCAAAACAAACAAACAACCCAACAAAACAAATAACCTATGAAGTAAGATCCTTCTCATTTGTTTTGCCACTGAAGTATACTAATCTCCACTCTGTATTTCCACTATATCTATTTACCTTATTTCATTTCTTCTCTATTATTTACTACTCCATTTCTACTGCTTATTTATTGCAGCCTGCAGAGGCCAGGATTTTGGCATTAGCTTTGACCTGTATTATAAGCCATAAGGCACAAATGCCATGAAAACCAAATTCAGGCAAGTTAAAAGTTAATCTCATTTATATAATGCTGCCAATAAAACTAGAGGCAATTTTGGTGTTTACTATGGAAAGGAAATTTGATGCTCCATCTAACCTCATGCCATTTAATATGTCAAACCCAATGATGGCAAAGAGAATCTGATATTTTCATCTATAAATCATTATTGCTACTACTACAATGAATACAGAAAGTACAAAATTTATAGCATATTTTTACTCCAGACACTTTAGCATGGATAGTTCCTGGCTCAGCGGAAATTACCCTATTTACTCTTTAGTTCCTCATATATTAAAACACTTGCCTTTTTCTGACTTGTATACAATATATTGTTAGTATTTGTGTGTATTTATTAGTATTTGTAAGTATCAGAAACTCACATTTTAAGCAGTTATATAATAAGCTAACCCTTAATGGAAAGCGAAAAGTACTGACATTTATGTATGTCTTAACGTATCAGAAAAGCATTTTATAAAATGCGGCAATGATTTAAATTTTGCATAGTATATAAAGTATTATTACCTGTGTCTGGAGTGAGTCTGAATTTTTCTGCTCCTGTGCCATGCAGCGTATAAGTAATTTCTGCATTAGAACGAATATCAGCATCTGTAGCAGATACCTGCATTATCAGCTTGCCAGGAAGGGCATCCTCAGGAACAGAATCAGTGTATAAAACCTGCAAGATTTTGAAGTTACACTGAAAGACTAAACATATGAAGTAGAGCTTGGAAAACGAAGGGGAGAAGGAATGGCAGATGAGATAATATCCTGTTTGAATGTTTGGTAACATATGAAGTGAACCAGAGGATGAAAATGAAAAGAACTTAAGATTTTCTAATTAATTACCTCCCATTTATTATGTTATTCAGAAAGGTAATTAATACTGCAACCATAGGGACTCTTGAGTATCACTGCATAGCTAAGAACTCTAAACAGCTGAAACTGATCAACTGATAATTAAATGCATTCCCAAAATACGAGTAAAAATTTTTGGTAATTTCATTTTTTCTTCTTTTGGTAAATCATCTTTTCTAGGTCTGACTCAATCTACTAGAAATTTACCTGCTTTTTTTGTAATGGCATGAAATAAAAGCTTCCAGTCCAAATCAAAACCCACCAGAATTTAAAGGCACTATGCACTCTTACAGCTCATCCATGATAAGGATGTTAAAAAACCCCAAACAAACAAAAAACAAACACAAAAAACCCCCCCAAACCAAACCAAAATGTTAAGTATGAAAATCTAGGGCTTTCTCATAAGGCAATTATATGCCTTGAAGGGTCTACCTTCCTGTTTGTTTTTTTTTCCCCCATTATTTTTCATGTCTATTTTTGCAGACTATCAAATCTGGTAAGGTAGATGGCTTTATAACATGAAAATGTTTATGGATTACTGATTTTTGGTGCTGTTGAGTGCAACTACAGGATAATATTCCAGTCTTTTCAACCCTCTTATCACAGTAAATGCACCAATGCATCAACTACGTGACGGTTTACAGCCTTCTTTGAGACTTTGTTTCCTTCAGAAGATAGAGCATATAAACTATCATAGCTGCAGCTTAAAACAGTTCCTTTTGGAGAAGTACGCATTAAACACAGGAGAAATGTATTACAACTGTCCTTATACTCTTCAAATACCCACCTAATGTTAAAATTACATCAATGAATTGTCTTTGAATTTTTATTTAAGAAACTTGTCCATGAAATACCTTTTCTTTGACAGCATTCTATCTTAAAAGTCCAAATTTCTGTTACCAACATAAATACTGATTTGTCTGTCTCCTGAGAAGCAATTTCAGAGAAAATTTAGATTTTTATGTATGGCAGCAGCTGGACATGGAAGATACAAGATTGTGCCTACCTTTTCACACACAGGGCTATTATCATTAGCATCAAGGATTTTAACCTCCACCACAGCTTTAGTTGCAAAGGTCCCATCAGTAGCTGTAATATTTAGAAGGTAATTATCCTTTTCTTCCCTGTCCAGAGGCTTTTTGACATAGACCTTCCATTCATTTTGTATATTTTCAATAGCAAACTGTCCCAAGGGATCACCTCCTGAAATACAAAAAGAAACATTTAATTAAAGACAAGAGAGATTGCTCCTATTACTCTATCAACATTAAGTTATATCTGAAGAGAAAAAAAAAACAAACAACAAATGCAAATAAGCACTCTCTCTGACTTCATAGGGAAATAGCTTCATTTTTCAGGTAGAAATAGTCAGTAGATGCTGATATACTTAATTTAACCGCAGCCAACAGAATCTATAAAAATCAATGTAAAAATTCATGTAGAATTATAGATATCATATCAAGACACATGCTAAGCAACAAAACCAATAAAATATTAGAAATTAATAGTCTATTATTTAGTGAAATTTCTTTCATTTGTTCTTCGACTACACCACTAATTTCAGTGTATGTATTTTAAATAAAATTTGATGTGTAAGCAAACAATATGTATAGGAAAGCATTTTAAGCAAGGCACATAAAACAGAAAGCTAAAGACGTGTTTTCTAAAATGTATTTCCCCCCACCGAGAAGTTTTTAATATTCGTATTAAGTCACACACATTCTTTCTTTGCAGCTCTATGGTTTCGATAATTTCAGTAATTTGAAAGATTAAGTTATGTCTCACATCATTCCAGGAACACTCAAATGATTATTCTGACATTACTCAAAAAGATTTACCTGTAATGTAATAAAAGACTTGTCTATTGGCTTCTTCTGTGTCAGCATCAGTTGTACTCAAGATGGCAATTACCCCACCAGGAGGGTCATCCTCACTGACTGTTCCTTTATATATTTCTGCAGTAAACCGTGGAGGATTGTCGTTCACATCTGTAACAGTAACTTCAACCACAGCAATAGAAGACAGTTGAATTTTTTCACCCCGATCAGATGCAACCACTATGATTTTGTATTTGTCTCGTTTCTCATGATCGAGTTCTCTGAGAGTGGTAATCCAGCCAGTTTCCATGTTTATGGCAAAAGACTCTATAATATCTAGTTCTTGAGAAGGATCCAAGCTGTAAGTAACCTGCCCATTGAGTCCTGAATCTAAGTCAGCTCCTTTAACCTGGATGACTCTTGTTCCAGCTGGCATGTTTTCTACGATGAATGCTTCATATGGATTGGACTCCAAAACTGGTTTGTTATCATTTGCATCTTTTACCTGAATGCTTACCTCTACTGAGGAAACAACATTATAGTCTTCATTTGCATACTTTGCTTGAACTGAGAACTGGTACCATTTAGTTGTTTCATGATCAAGATTCTTCTCAAGTTTCAACTCTCCAGTGTGTCGGTCAACCACAAAAAAATCATCTCTATTGCTTTCAGGAGTGTTCCCTTTAATCAGACTATATACTAATGTCTGATTATGCTCTGCACTGATAATATCTATCTCAGTCCCAACTGGAATGTCCTCAGAAATGGTGTAAGAATAAAATGGCTCTGAAAATTTTGGAAGAGGCACTTCTGGTGGGAGTATTCTAGCATAGACAGGAACAACTGACTCTTTCGGGGGGGATCCACCATCGACTGCTCTAACAAAGAAGGTCAGAAATTCATTTTCTAAACCAATTAAGCTTTCTTTTGTAGTAATTATACCAGACAATGAATCAATTTCTAAATTCTCTTTAACATTTTCAGATTCTGCTTCAATAGCATATGTGATGTCTGCATTTGTACCCTCATCAGCATCTGACGCCCAGATTCTGATGACAGAAGTACCCCGTGGAACATCGGATCCAATATTTACTTCATACTCTGTTGCTCGAAATTGAGGAGCGTTATCATTGTCATCTGTAAGTATTACATTAACAGTACAGAAGGCAACTTTTCCTCCTGAATCTTTGGCCATTAAACTAATGGCAATTACTTTTTCTGCTTGTGTTTCACGGTCAAGCTTCTCGGAGGTAAATATCTGCCCTCTCTCATTTGTATAGAATCTGTCTTTGGCAAAGTCATTCACAATGTGGTAAGTGATGTGGCCATATGTACCAGAATCTTCATCTGTTGCTTTAACTTCAGTCACTAAAGTATGCAATGGAGCATTTTCAGCTAGTTCAACCTCATATTCATTCTGGCTGAAAACAGGACTGTGCATATTGGCACTGCTTACGGTTATATGGACTTGGGCTGAGCTTCTGAAGACCCCATCCGAAACGGACACGTTAAGATTATAATGTGACTTTAGTGTCTGCCTGCGTAGGTTTGAGATGGTGATAATGCCAGTTTTACTGTTTATTACAAAATTCTTTTGGTCATTGCCTGTCAGAATGGAATACTCCAGCTTGTCAGCATCTGAACTATCAGCATCTGAGGCTTGCACACATGTCACAAAATGCCCTCGGGGAGCCAGTTCACTAATTTTAGCTTCATAAAGCAATTGGTTAAAAATAGGGGGGTTATCATTGAGATCAGTTACATCAACAGTTACAATGGTATCACTGCTCAAGGGCAGCATGCCACCGTCTATGGCCCTTATTAGTAACTTGTGTTGTTTGATTTGTTCATAGTCCAAAGTTCTTGCTGTAAGAATGAGTCCAGTGCTGCTGTCTATGTGGAAGTAGTCATGACTTTCACTATTATCCTCAACCAAGTGATAGGAAATTCCTCTGTTTGTTCCAGAATCAGCATCTGTAGCGCTCACTTGCACAACAGATGTTCCAACAACAGATGCCTCAGAAAGGGTTGCAGTGTAAGACTGCTCTGTAAATACAGGAGGATTATCATTGATGTCTTCCACTATTATATCTACAAACACATCAGCGTGCGCCCCAGTCAGGGAGTCTGTTGCTCGAATACTCAGTTTGTAGGCTGGATGAGACTCAAAGTCAAGAGGGGCAACAACATTTATAACTCCAGTGTTGAAGTTGATCGTAAACTGATTGAAAGGATCTCCATCTGTGATGCTGTAAAACACCTTAAGTCCTTCTGGGCTGTTTGCTTGTACATGTACCACAGGACTATGGAGCTGAATGTTTTCTGGTATCTCTGCGCTGTAGAAAGGCTTTTCGAAAACTGGCATAGCATTACTCATTACTGTAATTGGGACTATAACTTCAGCAGAAAAAGCAGGGTCCCCTCCATCTTTTGCCACTACCGTGACCAGATACTCCTTATTTAGAGTGTCTGGTTCAAACTTCTTCTTCAGTGAGATTTCACCAGTGGGATCAATTTGGAAATGTTCATGATGTTCTTTGAGATAATAATGCACCTCTCCATTCCTGCCTGTATCTTTATCTACTGCAGTGACACGTCGAATAACATGGCCTACTTCAGAGTCTACTTTGACAACAGCATAATATGGAAGATTGACAAAAAACGGAGCATTATCATTCACATCTTCCACTGTGACTTTAACTACAATGTGTGCAACAACTGATGGTTTATATTCCTCTGTCACTTCAATGACCACATCAAAAGATTCTTGCTGTTCACGATCAAACGGTATTCCTGTTGTTGAAAGGACTCCTGAAGTTGGGCTTATTTTAAATCTGCTGTCTGGATTTAGAATATGGTAAAACAATGGCTCATTTATTTGATTTCCTATAGCAGTAACAACAGCTATTGTTTTTGCCTCTGTGGAATTCTCCTGCACTGTTGCAGAGTAAGAACTCTGTGTGAACTTCAGCTGGCTTGCTTTGCTTTCTTTCACATTAATTTTAACAGATGCAGTGCTTGCAAACCTGCCATCAGATGCTCTCACTGTTAATTCGTATCTGCTTCTTAACTGAGTTGTATTTTGCACTGTTATATCTCCAGTTTTAGGGTTTATTGAAAATTTTTCTCCAATGTTGCCTTCAATAATGGAATACATTAATTGGGAAAAAATGCCTGAATCAGCATCAGTGGCATTTACGTTGATGACTTTCACGCCTTTATAGGTTGGAACTAAAATGGATGTCTCATACAACTCTCTTGAAAACACAGGAGGACAATCATTGATGTCAATTACATAAATAGTAACATTAGCTGCATATACCGCATATAAACGTGGTATCCCCATATCATGTACTTGTACTGAAAAGTGGAAAATATTTGTCTCCTCGTAGTCCAGACTCATTACTGTCCGAATGGCACCAGTGCTAGAATCAATGGCAAAATACTTACGGACAGATGGTTCAACAATTTGATAAACAAGCAAAGCATTAGATTCTTTATCAGCATCTGTAGCTCGAATTACCAGTGGGATATTCTTGTCAGTCAGAACCACGCTGTTAACTGAAGCTGATTCACTGATGAGTCCTGTATATTCAGCTTGCATAAAAATTGGTGCATTGTCATTCTCATCCCGAAGATGTACCAATATTGTTGCATTAGTAGACAAGCCAGCCATGTTTGTTCCTTGCACAGTTAGAGTGTAAACAGGCAAAGTTTCAAAATCGAGTATCTTCTGAGAAACGATGACACCTGAGTTCGGGTTGATAGCAAAAGCATCACCTACATTACCATCTTTTATTTCATAAACTACCGAAGACTGACTGTATGCTGTAACCATTCCAACAAAACTGCCAATGCTGGCACTTTCACTGATTTCTGTAGAGTATTCTTTGGCTGTGAATTTTGGTGAGGCATTATCAGAAACAGTAACAAGTATATGCACAGAAGTCACTTCACTCATTGGAGGATCTCCTTTGTCTGTAGCTTTTACCATCAGGTTGTATTCTTCCTGGTTACTACGATCTAATTCCTTAGCAATTTTAATCATACCCAAAATGGGATCTATAAAGAAGGAATTTCCAATATTCCCTGTGAATAAAAAGAAAAGTAATTAAGAAGGAGGTATACAGAACTTAAAAGATGATTATTTATTTAGCTACATACTAAAAAAGATCACAGTGCGAACACAGAGAATATTGAAGTTTCTTAAGTTTTGTTTAGCAAACATCTGTTAGCCTCTCTGGAATGTTTTCTGTAATCACAAGTTATGACTAATTCTAAATTTCCTTATGGAAACATTGCATAAAATATAGTTAGCAAAGCCATCCTAGACCTGAAAATAAGTGCAAAGAAATTGTTTCATTCTCCATTAAAAAAACCTTAAGTGCTTTGCAAGTTTCAACATTATAAATTCCATATTTTCTTCAAATTATCTTTGTCAATGAGTTCATGTTTAAGACAACTGAAATATCTACTGAAACTGAAGGAAAATTATATTTAGAAGATAACATTAGTGGAATGCAAGATACATTCTATCATCTAAAATAACTAGACTGCTTTGAGAAAGCACTTTTAATGACTTAATTGCTTACACAAGTGTTTTTTAAAATCACTGCTTCAAAATTAATCTTTATGAATTGGGCCAATAGTTATCTCTCCCCTAATGTATTAATACATATGCAAGTTATTCCCTGTGATAGTACTAGGAAAAAAACCCAAACATTACCTGCTGAGGAATACCAGCTACCACTTGATAAACACTTTTTTTCTTTATAGTTTCAAATATGTAGCTGAGCTACACTGTATACAATATTCAGCTCATATACTAAATATGGCAAAATTTAATATTTTACTTCCTTAAAAAATTACATTCCTAAAGCCATGTTCTCAGCATGCAAAAAAAAAATCATTAAAAACTTCTGAGTTATGCACATAAGTAGGCAAGAGTGGGGTTTTTTTGTGTTTTTTGGTTTTGGTTTTTTTTTTTTCCCCTGTTTGGTTGGTTATTATCTTAGTGGAGGCTCCAAACACAGTGGCATTCTTCGAATATCCCATTACAAATCTAAGCAGCCATTACAAACATTTAAGGAATGTTCCTTCCATATGCTTAGACCATCAATTACAATGATTTAACCCCCCAGTAGATCAGTCCTGTAAAACCTAAGAAAGCCTTACACATTTACTGCTACAAAAATCTAGATAAAAGGAAGAAAACAGGGTGTAACGTCATTCTGGACAGCACACACACTTTTTTTTTCTTGCTGTGTTTCGGCATTCATAAAACAAACGCTACTGAAATGGGAAAGGCAAGAGAAAAGTTTCATGGACTTTAGTAAAAAGGTCATATTTCTACAAATAACAGAAAACAAATACATATTTAAAGTAACTTATGAGGCACTTAAATGCTTTCTTCCTCTGCTGAGTATTATAATCACAGCTTCATTTTAATACAGTGTTAAAGTATGTTTTCATACCAAAACTACACTTCAGGGGAAGGAGAGAAAAATATTTACAGTGAACAATTTTCAAGCTTTACAAAGCAACTTACATCAAATAACAAAACCAGCATTTGCACTTATCACCTTACATGCAACAGTAACCAAGTAACTTTTTGCCTACTGTTCTCGTTAATATACAGTTTCTTCTGCTTCTTACTCAAGTTTTTATTTTAAGTTTCTTTCTATCTTGAAAGTAGTACTGCACATAGGTAATGACACTTAAATAACTTTTTTTTTAGTCATAGAGCCTAAATAGTTTAAAGACCTTGGCAATGGTAAGCTTGCATCTAGATTTAATGAAATTAAACTCACTTCCACCTAGTAACTGAACTCAGTTGATGTCATTCTGTTTTCATATAATTCAAAATTGCCAGCATTTCAATTGAATTGTTATAGGCAAGTTCAGAAAGATACTCTGACATTAAGAATAAGCAGCAGCACCTAATGCTCTTCTCCAGCCTGCAATCTCAAAGAAGCCTGAATGCCAAATTGACCAGCTATTAAAGAACTTCTTAGGTATTTTATTGAGCTAGAATAGCAGTTGCAGTATTTAAAATCAGCCAGATGCAAACACCTTCCTTGATGCATCTATCAGAAAGTTTAACTTAATCACTGAATAGTCCCAGTTTTTAAATATATGGATATTTATAAGCTATTTTTGAGCTCCTGTCTGTCTTTGCTTTGCCTATGCCACAAAATTATCACACTATCAAAAAAGAATGCTTCTATTAGATCTGAATCTAATGCTTCTGTAATTTCTGAAGAACACACCCCTCTTAAGGGTTTAAAGGTAGTTTTTTCTCATAATACAATACAGATACATTTAGAACATTTTAGTAATATAAAGAGCTAAGGAAGGGAGATGAGTATTTGTCATTGTAGTTTTTAATGCTCTGAAGATGTATCTTAAATACATCTCACAGCATATGACACATAAACCTGTACTGCCCTCCTTTTTATAGCTATTTTTTACATGTGTACAGTTGAATCAAAGTATCAGCAAGTATTGTTTCAAAATAAACTGAAGATGTAAGAAAGTCAAAGTACCTGATTCAATAGAGTACACAATTTCTGCATTTTTTCCTTTGTCCTTATCTAATGCTGTAACCTGGAGTACTGCTGATCCAACAGCTGCTGACTCATAAACCCGTCCTTCGTATGAAGAGCTGGTGAACCACGGAGCATGATCATTTGTGTCACTAACATTAATGATGATTCTCGCATAGTTGCGCTTTACAGGAACATCTTGATCTCGAACCTGAAACGGTTACCATATTACCAGCAATTAACACTGTTATTTCAGTATTTCATTAAATATTAGTAATGAATTCAAGGTTCAATCTGTACCAGTCACAAAGACAAAGACTGCATACAAAAGAAACATACAATTAAGTTTCTGAATTAAAGGGACAAATTAAAAACACATTAAAAAAAATCCGTTTGTTATTGACTACCGAAAAAAATTGTGCTTATTTACCATTACTGTGAGAATATGCTGGTTCATAGTCTCATGATCCAGTTTTTCTGAAGTATAAAGAGAGCCAGTTCCAGGGTCCAGACGAAATTTTTTAAGACTGATAGGATCGGTGCTGCCCTGTATAGTATAAATTAGTTTATTCTTCTCATCTCTGTCTGTGGCACTGACTTGCAGAATTTCTGTCTCTGGTATTGTGTCTTCAGGTATAACAACTTCATATTTTGAAGCAGAGAACTGAGGCCTGTGATTATTGGTGTCTATAACTTTGATGTACACCTGCAACGATACAATGGGAAGGGGAAAACATTGATGATAACTGGGAATCAGAGATAGAAAGAGGATATTCCATTAAAAATCAGACCATAATACTGAAATAATTCCACCTCAAGACAATTTCTTTTTTCAAGGAGGGGAAAAACTCCCTTGCTAAACCCAAATCTGCCTCTCCTTCCCCAAAGTCAAATAGAAATCTGTGTGATCAAAAATGCCTTAGGTAAGGTATCTCAAAGGGAATGATTTTTGTCTAAAGCAAGATGAAAAAGAATTCTTTAGTAATGTTATTTGAAAAGAAAAAATAAATCTCAATACAGATCCCAGGGTGGGTAAAAATCCTGTTTATTTGTGCAAAATTGGAATTTTAAGCAGCAGATGCACTGTACTGCTCCTTCACCTCACATGGAAACAATCCTCTTTCAGTTCCATATATTTCCAAGCCTAAGGAAGAGCAGAAGAGTGGCGGAATCCCCACCAAAGTACATTATTTTGAAGACCTACAGGTATTGTTTGTGCTTCTTCAGCAGTGTAGCATGATCTTATCATAGGTAACTGGTCACCAACACATTTTTTCTCAACTTAACAGTTATATTAACTTCTATGCTTCCAATTGCATTTTCCTACATGAGATCAGCTGGGTTCACCTATGGGTTACGTAGACAATGCTCTCTTTGTCTGAATAATAACGTTCAGTGGAACAGCACAAGATCCCTGCACACCCACTTGCCTTTCACAACATCAAACTCATGTATAAAAATGGAAGACACTCAGCCACCATCACGTTCCTTCAACAGTGATGACATAAGATGAGTAAGGCAGAGGAGTTGGCAGGTGGACAGCAAAATCCTCAAGAACGCAGGGTTGAATTCAATTTCTTTGCATGCTGAACACAGAGCTGTGCTTTTAAGCCACCCAAATGTTAGCTGCTTTGTATAAATTAGTTAAGTGCCATCAACAGGTGCTTAAAATAAGTGCTTACGATATCATAAATGGGTTAAATTGATCTTTGAAGATATGTATTGCTTTCCATGATGTGGAGTCTAGAAGTATAATTTAGACAAGGTACCAAACTGCATGCAATAGAAACTAAATGAGATGAATCTTGATGGTAGTAAGTAACAAGAAAAATGACACACATCTCACTACTGAAAAACTTCCTCAACTTCAACCTTGCAAAACTAGCAATAGAACTTCTTCCCTTCTATTTAACACCCAATGGTGGGACTGTAGATCCACTACAGTTTTGGACTCTGCAGTCCAAGGGAAATCTTGACAAACTGAAATGATCCCAGTGAAGGTCCACCGAAATCAATGGGAATCTAAAAGCTCTCCATCCACTGTGTGAAGGGGAGGGCTGCAGGAAAGACAGACAGTCTACTCAGAGATTCATAATGAAAGGACAAGAGGCCATGGTCACAAGCCCCAGTAAGGGAAACTAGATTAGACATAAGGAAAATTTATTTTCAAGGAGAGTTGCTAAACACTAAATGTAAAAGCACATCCAAGGAAGATGTGTCATGCCCTGTTATCCTGGGCACTTCGAACCTGACAAGCCCCTGAACTTTGACTGCAAAGTTTGCTCTGCTTTGAGCAGGAGTTTTAACTAGATGAACTCCAGGGGCTCCTTCAACCTAAACAACTAAATGAATGTAGAAAGGAAACCCTACTTTCAAGACAGGGATTCTCACTGATGCTAAGTGACAGGTGCTAGATGTGCAATTTCATTTTAAATATAAGAGGACCAAATTTTCACGTAAACTGTTAAGGCCTTCAAGTGAAAGGAAAGCCACCTGAGGTAGTAATTGGGAATGCAATTTTAAGACCCACACAGAAAAATATGGGTTTGTACACCTTAGAACAAAATAGATTAAGAGCTTGTGTTATTCTAAAGTAGAATGTATAACAGAATAAAACCAGCTATCGAGCATTTCTCAATGAAATTATGAGATTAAAGTCAAATGAAATATACTAGCATTACCTCTTAAGAATGAAGCTGCATATTAAAGAGGCACAGTATAGAAAAGTTTGACATTAACAGACCATAATGTGATCTCTGAAACAAAATGGTCTGAAACTAAAGAAACTTGAATCATTTTGGAAGGCTGTGCAAGGGCTGTGTTGCACAACTGCCCTGTATTCACAGATGTCATTGTGAGCAATGCGACCTGGCTATACAGCCAGAGAACAAAGCAGCCCAGGATTATTTAAGGGAAGGACTTGAAATCTGTTAATTATTTGACAGGAGAAACTTAAATTTGCATAGAAACACAGTGATTACTAATAAGCTATAGAGGAGATACGGGCCATTGATGAAACATAGCACATAATATTTAAACGTGATGTTCCTCTGGATTGTTTTTAATCTAATTTTTCATTTGCTTGATTCTATGTGGAGTTTAAAATCTCCTCTCTCCATTCATACTGCACATTATAAACATGTCAATGTAACTATCAATTTTCATAAAAAAGAAGTTATATTATCCAGAGATAATACAACTGCATTCCAGTTCTAAAATGTCTCTGTGGAGCAGTATGATCACAAGCAAAACTGCACATTTAATCAATGAAGAATATTCTATCCTTTATTCTCAAAGCATAATATTCATATAAATTTTGCATAAAGCAAGATTAAATATACTGCAATAGCACAGCAATAGCTAAAATGGTGCAATTAGCTTTAAAGCATCTTAAGTATCACTTCCAGTGAAAAAATACTAGACATAGTAATGTCTGGAAGTTGCTATAGCTAGAAACAGGAATTTTTTCATTTTTTATCCTTTCATTTTGTTTTTCCCTAAAAAGAAACTCAATAGTTTGTATATTGCTACTTAGAGCCTATGAATAACCTTTTCTATTTCAGGTCAAAACATTATAAAATAAAAATATTAAGTACACCGATTTGGGTTTTTAATGGTATTCCTTCCTACTGTGACACTTGTCATCCCTAACATCATCTGTCAAACACCACTACTGTAGGCCTGGAATTTGTTTGTCCTTGTTTTGCATCATGCATTTGGCATTTAGATGCATGCAAATTCTAACAGCCTCCACGCCTACTGCTGCTGTATTTTTCAAAAAAGCTATTTAGCTGAAGTCCTGAAAGAGTCAAAATACTCTACAGATGTTAATGGCCCGAGGCCAGCAAATGCCTTCTAGTTTAAAGTCAGATTCAATACCCTGCTTGTACACAATAAGATTTTCATTTCTTGTCCACTTCCCCAATGTCTTGAAAATGTAATTTCCTTTTTCAAATTAAAAGAAAAATTACTTAATCTGCTGTTAATCAAGGTCCAATAAATTGATTATTGTATTCCCAATGTCTACAGCAATTACTTTGTAAGCTAAAAGCTGTGTATGGCATATTGTTGTTCCAAACGTACTCGCTCAGTATGCAGAATTTCTTTTGCCTGTCATTCCATTTTAACTGTTTTTCAGATCTCAGAAGAATCCGACACCACATCAACACTCAAACTTTAATCATCATTATTTCAGCAGTGATTAATGGAGTTTACACAATGGCAGCCATAAATCACACCTTCAACTTTGATTTAATATCAACATTTTGAATTCCCCTGAAGTTAAGCCTCATCTGAAATGCATCTTCTTAATGATAGTTCCAAGAGCTATCTTAATACAGATCAGTCAGTCCATCTGGGTGGGCCAGGAGTTACGGGGGAGATAAGAGAAGCAATAAAAATCAGGAGTCTGGTCATGCACCAACAGTTGCAGGTTTTGAATTAATCCATGCTCCTCAATTTATATACCACAGTAAGCTGAGAGTCAAACAGCAACAGCATAACTTGCACTTATCCCACAATCAGGGGAAAAATGAAGACAATGCAAAGGAAGTCTTTGTGCTCGCCTGTAACAGAAACCACCACCTCTGCTCCTGCTAACGCTAACTGAGAGAGGAAAGATTTAAAAGAAAATGGTACAGAAAGCAATCACAGAAATAAAAGACAGTAACTGTGAGACTACTACTCCAATTCTGCAGAAGACTCCTGTGGTAAATGTTTATACTGTTCACTCAGCTTTACAAAATGCTAAAATAACAAACTCATTTAAAGAAATTGGACAAAAGCTACACTGTGCACTCCTGAGAAGAACTAAATGAGTCTCATAACCCAGAGGAAGAGAAAGTGTCAGAGTTAAAAGTATTTCTGTGGCCTTCTGATTCCTGGTTGTTTCAGAAGACAAAGCAGATTATGGTTCAGCCGTGATAGCTGAGGATGCCTGCATAAATTCAGCTATATAAGCAGCAGCACTGCAGTCACTGAGACCACACATTCAGCCTTTACGAGTCCCCAGTCTACCCCAATACACTATGCATGGTGGTGTTTTTGACTGCATTCTTGGGAATGGGGGGAAAGTATCTGTGGAAGGCCTCTGCCTTTCCTAGCAAAAGGAATTCTTTTATAGTTGTATTTCAGTTTCTTTTAATTCTTTTCAGACAAATTCCTGCCTTCAACCCAGCATTCTGTAATCAGTAGAAATCAATCTGCTTGATATTTTTACTATAACTAGGCAACAAATTTACAGCAGGATTCTCCAAACCTTTTATGGTGGTTATGAGAACCAGAAGCAATGGCACCACAGCTATGACCGCAGCAAGTTCTGTCGGAGGGACATGTTGTCATGTTTGGAGATTCATAGTCTAGAATATCACCTACAATTGTCACCATTAAAGGAAAAAGTAGCTCTTCAAGGGAACTGCTAACCTTGCAATCTTCTATTATCAAATTTAGTCTATTTGACCTATCAAGCCTCCAGACATACAGTCAGCTCAATAAAGATTCTGTTTTAAATCCTGAACATTGACAAGAAACATCCTTCCCTCTGGCCAAAAGGAGGAAGATAACATAGAAGACGTTAGAAATGACAGAAAAGCATACATACTGCACAGAAGCTGAACAACAAGAAATTGCATTCATAACACAGATTCCCATGCACAGAAGACAGCAGGAAGCCACTTTACTGCCTTTTGAGCTCCTGAGGGATAGGTAACACAGACACATCACTGTCCCAATCCAACAGTCTTAAATCAGTAAATAAATAATTTCCTTTCTAGTTAGAAGTAAAGCAGAGCTCCGCTATGCTCATGGCTCCAGTCATACCAACCTCAGCTAAACCTTACTTCCAAATATTCAAGTTCTGGGCTGGGGAAAGAAACTAGATGGAAAGAACAGCAGGGACATACATCATAACCTACTTCCCTATGAGTTATTTCCAACAGTGTCACAAAAGGCTTCTGTCTTAAAGTGAACTTACTAGTCCAAACACAAAGAACTGCCACCATCACAGAGTCTTAGTAGAGAGGTAATTCGGAGAAAAAAAAAATAAAAAAAAATCAGTTTGTCTGAGATTTCTGCTTTTTTTTTGGAGAGTGTTTGTCAATCTCTACCTCCATTGAAGCTAAAAGAAAGTACTCAGGAAGATACACAGAGATGTTATCATATAAACCTTGTTTCTATATATACACAACATGCAGAAAGAGCAGCTCAGTTTCATAAACCAGTACTTGGACATTGTACAATTTGTCATCCACAGATCTTGAGGCCTAGGGGGGACAGACATGGACACACCGAGCAACCTTACAATCGTCATCTTTTAAGTTTCAAACTAAGTAATCATATTATTTGGTGATTTGGGAGGAGCTGCATATGGAAGGGTAATTCAGATAAGAAGTACTAAATCCTTTTCTTTTGAGTAAATCTTGTACAGAAAGGCTTAGATTCTGTTTTCATTTAATTTAGGAACATGATATAACTTAAAAGCTGCTGATACAGACCGTAGTATAGTAATGCAGAATCTTTCATCTGGACCACCAAACAACAAACCTCTACAAATATCAGAATCCACTTCTAATTTAGACAGAGTCTCTAGTTTATAGAAACCATATTCATTGTGCAGGAGGAAAAAAAAATGGTAAGGAGAAAATGCAACAACCTCCCCAGCCCCTAGCTACAAATCCCTTGTTCTATAACCACTTCATTATAAAGTCCATTACCTGAGTGCTGATAGATCTGGTTCCATCTGTTGCCTCTACTGTCAGGTTGTAATTTGATTTCTGTTCTGCATCAAGAGGTCTAGCGACAACAATAGTTCCAGTGCCCTTGTCCACATCAAATCGACTGTCATAGTTGCCACCTTGTTCAGAAAAGTGGGAGAGGAAGAAGTTCAGAAAACACAGCACTGTTTCATTGTTTTTATGTATGTTCTGTCTTCAGATGCTTAATGAAGGTGGGACTATATACACAGACACTTATATATACACACACTTATTTAAAACTCTTTGGTTCTTTTCTGGCAGACATAGATTGCTACTTACAGATACTTAATTTTGGACAAAGCTCTTTTGTCTGGCTTACAGAAAGTGATCAGGTAGATTCATAACAAGATTCTTTTATTCATAGCAAGATTCTTTACTTTTTTTTTTTTTTTTTTAACCAGACTTTAAAAGATTCCAATTAGCAGAATACTGAAAATTACTAGGTGAAATGCGATAGCTTATTTTGTGCAGGCTGTCAGGATAATTAGTGCAAAACATATTTTGTATCAAAATAAATTAAAAAAACAAATTAGACATGCAGTCAAATTTGTGCCTTTTGGATCAGAGTACAAACTTCCGTATTCATGTATGACTACAGATAAGGTTGAAAAAGCTACAGTATCTCCAAATGAGTCCCATCTCAATACTGAGTATCTAAAAAATTATCTTAACTCCTACCAAGATAAGCAGGACTCAGGTTGAGTGTCCAATGTTTAGATATGGCCAAGCTCTTTCTCTGAAGCAAATTATCTTAACTTCCATTGCGAAACTATTAAATTTCCCTTTGAAATACAGTTCAATCACTGTGTAGAACAGTATCTACATTTAGTCATTTAAACATTTAATTATCATCATCATGACACCCTGAGCAGACTGCCATGAGAATACAATGTCCATTAATTCCAAATATTGTTAGCAATGATAAATACTGCCATTTAACTACAATTGCTTTATACCTCTCAATAAACTGCCTAAAATGGAGGAATCAATTTTTATTTTGGTCAAGCCAGTGCTAGATATGGCAAACCAGTTTCTCCTAATTATGTGCACGTGTTTTTTCTAATTATATTTTACAAGGATGGTATTCAGATAACACCTGAATTCCTTTTTTTTCTTTAAAAAAAACAAACCAAAACCACACCACATTTTTTTCATGCTATGTTTTGGGAATCACTAAATGCCTTTTATGAAAAGCCAAGGCTAGAAGTGAGAGGATAAAGTTCCAAAAGTTGCCAATTTAGACCTCGCACGAGAAGTAACAGTAAATACTGAAATGGGCCCCCATCCACGTGTGAAAAGGTTCCATTTCAAAGGTTCCATTGCATGACAGACATATCAGTTTAGGAAGGATGGGCTGGATTCTGCTTCACTGCATTTAAGATATTTGATAATGACAAAGATAATACAATTTTTCTAGCTTCAGTGTAAGCCAACTCCTCTTATTGGCATACCAGCAGTTTCAAAATCACATGAATGGATATAAACTGGACAGCACGGAAGGCAGCAGTTTGGGTTTTTTGGTGTTTGTAGTTTTCTTTGGTGTCGGGTTTTATTTTTTGTTTTTTAAACAGGTGTACATGAAAATTTTTTAATGCCCTTTGTGCAAGATGTCACCTTCAGAAAGCTAGTCTCTAGCTTTTCTTTTACAGCTGGCATGCAATACCATTTTCTCAGATGGCTCAATGAAGTAATCTCTATTTTAAGGGATAAGTAGGGTGAATGGGTACGAATTTGTTAATTCGTTTTCCCTGATATAAGGGCAAGCTCTCTAACCAACTTCATAAAGGCATTGCCTAATTTTTGTATAGTAGTGATATCTGGTGATCCACTGAAGCAGAACTCAACCCAAACTTCTGCAGCTGGTACACTGGAAGTGTAACAGCAACAGTTTTGGCCAAAGCCAAAACTGGATGCTCTGAATTGATGCTGTACAAATGTAATGATGACAAAACAAAACAAAAACGAACCTGTCACAAATGCAACTGTGAGCACTTTGATTTCCGAAGGGTTAATAAAATAAATAGTTTATAAATGTACGCTTTCATTTCAGATCTCATAATCTGGTAATAAATTATGTGATCTCAGCAGATACCTTCTGCTGTACAGTTCAGGTCACAAGCCATCTGAAAGATGTAAAATACTTCACTAGCAAGCTTGTCTCCTGGCTCAGCCAAAAAGAAAGAAAGCATGGAAAGCAAGCACAGAACACAAAGGAAAGCTGTCAATCAAATTAATTCATGCTATTAGAAACAGTAAAAGAGGGCAGTAAAGTCACCACCTGTAAGAGTAGCCGCTAACTGCACAACACGATGACATATCAAACTTTCCAAAACACTTTTACTAAGAAAACAGTCAAAATAGAATGGCTTATTTTACAGCGCATGGACAAGTTCTGCTTTTGCCCTTTGGAGTTTTCTGTATATGTCTTTCTAAAAATAGCAGAAGATCATCTATTTTCCACATAAAGAATACCACAAAAATTCTGTAAATGTCCAAAAACTGTGCTGCATACTTGGAAGGAGCAAATCAAAATACTACTATCATCAGAATTCTATTCAGATGTACACAGTGTTCAGAATGCAGGGTAGTTGAAGCAAACTAAAAAGAGCAATAGAAAAGTACATCCCCAATCTACTCAACAAGTTTTGCTAATAGAAGACCCCAGGAAATGCTATGGCTGTACTCTGTGGAAGCTCTCAAGGCCTCTTCTATCTACTCTCATCTCAATGAACCACTGACCTTTTTCTGACAATATCCCTTTCTTAACCTTTCCTTATATGGACTCTTTTTGGTCTATAGATGTTCCTGTTTGCTGTTGAGGGGATAACCCTGTTTGAATTGAAGCACATGGAACCATCTCCTCTCTCCTGCTCATTTAAGTAATTTTTACATTTTCTGCTTTTGTACTCCCATGTCTATGTGTGTGTATATGTTTGGGAGAAGAGTGAAAAAGAGCAGCCCCCATTCCAAAATAGCTCTAATGCAGAGCTTTGACCCTGTGAAAAATGCAGGAAGGCATCTTGAACTTTTGACTTCTACACAATTGTACAGATCTCTAACCCATTGGTTTGCCTGAATGCAAACACTTTTTATCCAACTATGATCTATCTGGAGAGGAACTAATACATTTTTTTTCCAGAATACATTCAGAAGATCCATTAAAAAAACCAAAACACAAAACCAAAATTAACTTATGTAAATATTTAATGTATTAGCAATGATTATCAATATTATCACAGGTGGTTCACGCATGAAGCATGAATTTAGGGAAGAGTTGTGTCTATTCTCATGTGCTTGGAAGTTTTCTGAGAACAATTTTTATATTCCTGCTACATGTATCAGTTCTACAAACTTTTGTTTTTAACTGTTAGTGTTCTCAGCATCCCTTAGGAAACACATCTCAGCAAACCAGACCTTTAAAATAATCAAATTTTTAAGAAATAATGCAAAAAATGCTCTTCCCAACAACTTAACACCATAGTCATACTAAAAATTTTCAGTAGAAAACAAAGTGAAAAAGATCCTTCTCTCCTGTAAATGTGGCAGAAAAATCCCAATCTGATAGGGCTATCTTAAGACTAGAAACAGTTCACTACAAGATAACCCTCCTGAAAGAGGGCTGTGCTGTTCTCCTTGATTCTAAAGCATTTAGCACATGACATAACTTGTTTTTAATATTGGCTATAGAGTGAATGTGTGTATTCCTGGTACTCAACCTATGGTTGAGTAATTAAGTGTAAAATTAAAAAGTATTATTTTGTCACCACAGCACAGTAGAGTCATATTACTGATTAGAACAACTCTTTCAATGGTAGAGGCTAAGGTATGATATAGTAGGAAGATTATGTACAGGAAGAAGTTTGCTGGGGTTAGGAATATTGCAAGCTTTCCTTTTAGTATTGAATCAAGGGACAGCAAACTGAGAAACAGCCTAGAGGACAAGAAATCAATGTGAACAGTATAGTCTCTCTTCAGGTGTACTATCCCAATTTACAGAAACATGGCATGTTAATTTTTTCCCTATCCTCCAGTCTATGAGATAGATTTGATTAGTTTTAATATCACTGACACAATATTCATAAGTCATTTCCAAAACTGCAACACAGCAGATATTTTGCTGTGTAATTTTAATCTTTGATATACAGTGGCATTGATAAAAATGTAAGTCATTTTGATTTATAATGAAGTAAAAAAATAAGAATATGCATATACAGTGAAAGAACATCAAAACCTTGCATTATTTAGAACAGCAATTAAGAAACCAAGCTGCAACAAGCCCTCAGGTATCTCAGACTCCATGCATTTGTTTCTAATAATAAAAGCCCTTAAAGCATCCTTACCCGTTACATCAAACCAAACTGGTGTTCCAAGAGGTTCAACAGCTATTACGCCAATCATGTGAGCAACTGGGTCACTTTCCATCACCGTAAAAGAAAAAAATGTTTCCTCAAAATAAATGGGCTCTGTGGGTGGGACGGCCTTTGGAATCCATTCTATGTGAAGTCGGGTAGTTGATGATTTTTGTGGACGGCCATTATCTACAGCTTTAATCTGTAAAACAGATGTATCTTTTTAGGCTACAGGATCACATAAATCATTAAGTCACATAAATGGAAAAGAAGTAATAAACTCCAAGCATGTTTGCTTGTGTGAGATACATCCAAAAAGGTTAAGTGTCTCTCAAAGTGCCACTTGCCCTTCACTATCTGAGCAGCAAATGGAGAAAAAGTACGCAGCCCCTAATAGTAGCACAAATTGTTACTAAAAATTCACTCCTATTTTGCTTTCTTCCTGAGAGAGTCTCAAACTGGTTGTTTATGTTCCCTCATCATGTTCAGTATCTGTCAAGGTCTGGAAAAAAACAGCAGCTTCTTGATTCACTTTCTTCATATAAACATCTGAAATCATCCTTTAACAAAAAAACCCAACCAAACCAACCAACCAAAAACACCCCCCCCACCCACACACAAAAAAACCCATAACAGAAAACCCAAAATAAACAAACCCATGAAACAACACTGCTCAATTTCTTGAAGCTTTTTTTCCTTAAGACACTGCATTCATTCATCTGCCAGCTACTGAATAAGAAGTGATGAGAATACAGACAAAAGAACACATCACATATTCATGATATACAAGATTTTGACTCACTGAAAGGATATCGTAGTCCCTCGCTGCAGAAAATTTCTTTGATGAAACCACTCCAGTTTTTGGTTCAATAAAGAATTTGCCATGTTCATCACCATCTTCAATGCTGTAAGAGATCTCTGCATTGGGGCCTTCATCTTTATCTGCAGCAATAACTCGATAGATTGGCTCTCTCCGAGCAGTTCTCTCTCGTTCGGGTTTACCACGCTCTGGAAGCCGGATTTTGTAGAACTTTTGCAAGAACTGAGGTTTATTGTCATTCTCATCCAAGACCTTCACAATTACCCGTGCAATTGTTGATTTTGCAGGAATACCATTGTCTGTTACCGTTACCTGTTTTTATTAAAAAGGAAATGGTTAGTGCACAGTTCAAACACAGTCCTTCCAGCAGCACTCTTTTTAAATCAGATTTTCCTACAGCTGCCTACAACAAATGTCAAGTAATTGTCTAACTTCAGTTACTGGAAGACCACTGTGTAAAGCTATTTGATGAATATTTACAAAAGGCACTACAAAATTTATTCAGCTTCATCTTTAATATTGTCATGCTTTAGGTATGGCATGTAGGACTCAGCAGATACATATTAAATCTATTTCACTATTTTGCACCATTGTAACTGAAACACTGAGTACAGGAACAGCACACGAGTATCTTTGACTATAATGGCATCTTCATATACTTTCAGCCTAGTGTTTGCTTGAAAGTTTTAGATTTAATTATTTGATTTAACATCTCAGATGATGAAATTCGCAGGGATGCAAGTTTCAGAATTTAACAGGCCTATGAACTAAAAATCCCCTATATTTTAAGATATAAAATCACTATCTTGTTTGAAAGAAGCTTAAATAATCGCTTTTTAAGGATGACACATAATAATCTACTTCCATGGACTAAATGAAATGGGAAATTAAACCGTCTGATCTTCCAGCAATAGTCAAAATTTCCACTAAAAAACCAGGAAATGAGTACAAAACCTTCTACAGTATTAATTGTAGGACTGATCTGATGTTACTTGCATGGGTAGTGAACAAAAGTATAATATGTTAATTTGAAGTCAGAACACAGAAAAATAAATCCTTATCTACTGGAAAAGGATCAAACTGATGGAAAAAACCCCTTAGTTCATTTACAGGAATCTTAGTCTATTACCTTAACTCTTACCTATTTAACCTCTTGTTTGTTAATAAGGAATTAAATATGAGCATATGTAAACTATTTTTGCATCTATTTCAAAGAAGAAAAAGATAGGGGGTTTATGTTCCTGCTTCCTGCAAGAGCTCAGTTTGTAGAAGAGTTATAGAATCAGGCCCATCATATTCTGGGTGCACTCTGCCATTCGTATAAAAGCCAATGTGCTCAGACAGACACCAGGCATTCTCAAGGTAGAGTTTAGCTGCTATTACACAAAGCATTTACAATAAATACAAATTCTTCACTGGTAACAGTATTGCCTGACTTCTAGCAGTTTAGCTAAATCTTGGTTTCTGAAAGGATGTTTTGCAAAAAAACTGGCATTAAAGACACAAGGAATAATGATGGGTAAAAACATTTTTGTTCTTTACTCATCTTTCATGTTCTTTTCCTTCCTTGCTCTTAGCTGTTGAGTTGGTTTTGGCTGTAAAATTTTAATCCTTGTGTCTCATTTCAAGGACAATTTTATGACCTCGTGCAACACTCTCTCAGCCTTTCTATGATCTCCCCTTAATTTTCTGTTTCTCACTCCTCCCCTTTTTAAAATAATCTTTCTTGACTTAATTTACTTACCATATTATTAAATAGAAATACACAGGGATGTCTGAGTGTAACATGTCAGCTTTGCTGTAATTTGAGGAAACAGAACTGCTCATCTAATTAGAATAGAGTAGAATAATAGAATGCTCATCTAATTCTACTGGATACATTCCTCTACAGCTTTGACAAGTAAGTAAAACAAAATAAAAATAATAAAGTAAAAAAATTAAAACAGCCAACATTTCTTACACATTCTGTGGGAAATGTGTTACACACTGTAGTTTTATTTCAGTTTTGAATTCGTGAGGAAGATACAAATCTTCCTCACAGTCAGTCATTATAGTAGCACTAGGAAAACCTAATATAGGGAAGATATATGGTTGGACTTGATGATCTTAAAGGTCTTTTCCAACCTAAACAGTTCTATGATTGTAAGATCAGTGCTGTGTTAAACAGAAACAACCTCCCCTAATCCAAACAAAACACCCTACACACCACTGATACAGGATATTCCAGTTCCAAAAAGCCTGCTCCAATTTGGGGAGAACGAGTGCTTTTCTTCAAGAATGTGGATTGTGTGGGTTCTCAGAATGCCCTGGGAAAACCGACTGTGGAAAAAAATATAAGGATTCAAGAATAACATGGATAAAAAAAAATAATGGATTGAATACTAATGGAAGACTGGAATGGAATCCCTGATGAAAGAATGAGTTTACACTGACATGAATGGGGACATGAGCACATCAAGCACAAATACAGGCTGAGTGATGGGTGGCTTGAGAGCTGCCCTGCAGAGAAGGACTTAGGGGCTTTGGTGGATGAAAAACTGAGTACGAGCCAGCAATGCATACTCATAGCCCAGAAAGCCAATTGTATCCTGGGCTGCATTCTAAATAAGCATGGCCACCAGGTCGAGGAAATTGATTCTCTGCCTCTACTCTGCTTTCATGAGACCCCATCTGGAGTACTGTGTTCAAATCTGGGGTCCCCAGCACAAAAAAGACATGGACCTACTCAAGCAAGTCCAGAGGAGGTCTGCAGAGATGATCAGGGGGCTGGAGCACTTCCCCTATGAGGACAGGTTGAGAGAGTTGGGATTGTTCAACCTAGAGAAGAGAAGGCTCTGGAGAGACCTTATCATGGCCTTTCACTACTTAAAGGAGGACTACAGGAGAGATTGGGAGGGACTCTTTGTAGTGACAGGACAAGGGGTAACAGTTTTAAACTGGAAGAGGGCAGATTTAGATTAGATATTAGGAGGAAATTCTTTACTGTGAGGATGGTGAGACACTGGAACAGTTGCCCAGAGAGGCTGTGGGTGCCCTGTTCCTGGAAGCGTTTAAGGCCAGGCTAGATGGGGCTTTAAGCAACCTGGTCTGGTGGAAGGTGTCCTGCCCATGGCAGAGCAGTTAGAACTAGATGATCTTCAAGGTCCCTTCCAACTCAAATCATTTTATGATTTCATGATGATCTGATTTTTTCCGCTCTCTCACCTATTTTTTGAAAAACAAGTGGAAGTACAAATGAAACATGATATAACTTGCAAGCATGAAGAAAATGAAAAAGCGTAAGTGATTAACCATAACAAAACACATGAAATGTGACATGAAATGCAACTATTTTTGTGCCTCTAATAGACAGTAGGATTTCCACGTACATGAATATCTGTTCCCTTTAGTACTTGTAATGAACACCACCAAATCTTTCAGTTCACAAAACAACCAAAAACCAAACCAAAACCAAAACATATCCTGAAAGAGAGAATTCCAAGGGCTATGGAATAGCTTGTCTGCTAACATAAATTAGCATAGCCATGAGCCAAGCAGAAAAAAAAGTGGCAAATTTGAGGAAAATCTAGTTTGATTTGAATGCAGCATGAATTTTGATGGCATTACTGACATAAAAAACCAGAATACTAAGATATAAGAGAATAATAGGAAGCTGACCTAAAATAACTGCATAAAAGAAGTGCCAGTTGACACTCAAAAAATAGTTACAAGCTGGGAATAAAAGAATGGGGCATACTAATTACTATTATGTAAGCAGGAGTGGAATCAAGCATCAATTTTAATAGGAAACAAGGAATAAACCCACCAACCCATCTGGTCAGCATTTCTATGCTCTATTAATTAGCCAGATGCTCAGCACTTGGCTCCTAAGATTGGCCACCATTCCATGCATTTCTAGGTTTCTTTCCAACCTATTTTCAAAGTCGCAAACAGAAAACAGACAAATGGGAAAACTGCTACTTTTGGCTATGCTGTCTGTCAGTGTTGTAGTCAGGAGTTGTTCTGCTCGATACTTCACAGACTTTTAAATAAAACTTTAACAACCAGCTGAGATTCAAAACAAAGGAAGAATGAAGAATTATAAATGATACCAGCAGGCAATAACCAATATTTCAAACTAAAGAGCAATCAGCTTAATCTGCTGTCTTTATAGAGAATGCTGAAACCAGGAGGATTTATGTACCATTCTGTGACACCTTAACCTCAAAAAACAAAACCAAACCTTTCTGAGTTCTGTATATGTTATCTTGTTATAACTTATGGTTAAATTGCCAAGCATGACTGCTAGCAGACAGCTGCCTATAACATTACACTGCTGGTGTGATCTCTGGCATAAGTTTTGGCCCAGCAAGTAGCACACTACCACACATTCCCTAGCTGCAGCCTGAGACTTCACACAAGTCAGGCACCACTCTCAACAGGCAACTTGGACATGACCACTGTGTTCCAGGGATAAGCAATCAAAGCCATGCTTTGCCAGGTGCCTTTAGGGTCAGAGAACGATCCACAGCTCATTTTATGTACTGTACGAATCTAATAAAAAACCCAGCACAATATGCATAGGAGTAAAAGTCATGAGACACCAATTTTACAATCCATAATCAGAGCAGTGGTCAAGAAATAAGACATGACTGACATGAAGTGCTTGGGGAAACTGACACAAGCAGATTTAAGGAGGTAATTTAAAAAGCGAATAATATAATTACTTTATAATTTACAGGAATAACATGTCTAATACTAAACCAGATTTGGCACTTAACTATTTGCTACTACTTCTAGAAACACACTGCAGATGAAATTCCACCTTATTGCTACTTGGGTGCAAAGAGTTTTTCCAAAGCTGATACAGAAATGAATTTGGTCCAACAGCTGCATTAATCCAGCTTGCAATGCACCAAAGGGACAGAAAAGGGCCAGGAAGGCTGTACACTGGAGTTCTGCAAAAGGACAATTTGTGCTGTCAAGGAATACGTTCACCTCCAAGCCTATGCAGTCCTTGCATTCCTATTAGAAAACCCTTCTAGAGATTTCACAATTTTTCACAAGTCCAGACTTGTTTCTCTAGCTTTAATGTTAGTTTAGCTGACTCACATTGCAGTGGGTTTTTTTCATATCATTGAGGAGAGGAACAATAAAGGTTCCAGACAAATCTTAGTATTTAAGTATCACTATGAATAGTAGGTCTTCATTGCAGGTCAAGTACAATGCTGTCATGCTGCATGGCAACATTGTGAAACCCGAAGACTCACAGATGACTATGTGTTTTTTTTCTATGTTGTTTGACAGAGAATGACAATAGCTACTACATAATTTCCAAGTGATCAATTAAATGTAGCTAAATAAAAGAATGGTGTCACAAATTTCATGCTCTTGCACTCCAACTCTATAATGCACATTTTGCAACTCATCTACTCATATTATTGATAAATACATTATGCAGAAAAAAAGGTCTACTCACAATCTGTTTGTATTCTCAATGCTAAATAAAGATTCTGCTCTTCTTTTTCAGAGATATTCAGCAAAAGAAGGCAGGCTGAAATAGCTATTCCAACAATTACACAGGAAGAATTCACAATCATCTTTGTACTGTTTGAAAGAACATCTTGGTTACAGGTATAAAAATAAAAAGAATTGCCTTCTATCTGTATCTTAACACTTCTCTTAGGAAAAAGTCCCAACACAGGTTTTATAAAATAGGGGCAGTTTTCTGCATTGCAACATAATAAACCTAAGAACTGAATTTCAGAAGTAATTTGCTTGTAAATTCTTCATATAGTAATCAAGTATGGTAAACTTAATCCTCTGTAAAAGAGCAATGAATTAATAGGAACTGTTTTTCAGAGAACTAGAGAAAATATTTACCTCCAGTATGTGCTCTCCCTGCTGTTCTCGATCTAGTTTTCTAGATGTGGTTGTAATTAGACCTGTAAACATAAAAGAATAATTCATCAGAAAATAATGTGAACAAAGCTTTGGTTACATCAGTAACTACTGGTTTAACCTATCTTAATTTCTTCTTAGGTGGTCTTCTCTATTTTTGCATAACTTACGCTTTCATTAAGGGAAGGGGTTAGGGGTTTCCAATCCTTAAGTGGTGAAAATATTCTGAAAGCTAAGCTGTTAAGACAGACACAGTTCAATTTTCCAACACTTCTGTTCATGTTATGCTTCTAACAGGAATAATGTATGCAATTCTCTCACATGAAGTCTTGTTTTCAGAGGCATTCATATGCCTTATTAAAAGGGTGCTTATACACGTCATCTGAATAATTACTAACCTCTCCAGAAGAAATATTTATTTGTATTTTTAGTGATAACAGAAAAAATGATGACCTGAAAAGATGCATTAATGGTAGAAACTAGAACAATTTGCCTTGATCTGGCAATGACAATGAATCAAACAGTTGCTGTTGGCAATAGCAGAGAACAAGCACAAGTTCTTGATGTATGTCAGATTTTGTTGCAGGAGTTTGATACACCTTTGATGTAAGATGAGGAAGGCATGATGAGTTTTGCTTTAAATGAAGAAAATCAAAAAGCAAGAGGTGACAAAAAGACAGTGAAATCTAAATACGAAAGGATCTTACTTGAATTAATTCTCCCTTACAGTAGGTTCAAAATTTTAACTACTTACTTTCATTAAAAGTAAACTCGGTCAACTCTCAATTACGGTTGAATGGCTTGCTATGGTATAGGTTAACTATGCCATGGATGCAGACACAAGAGACAACTCAGTTTCTTTGCTGCATGACAGCCATTAATCTGTTCGCAGGTATAAGCTGATCCACAAACACCATCACTGTGTTCACACAGCGCTGAGCCTGTGCTAGTAAATCCTGATAGACCCAACTCAGCTTTTCATGGAGCAAACACCAAGATTTGGATTTCCCCACCTTAAGCCACTACTGGCCAAAGCATCCCACATTCTCTGCAGCAGGAATCCAGTATATGCTAGATACAGAAGACAGACACTGCCATGTCATGAGGCCTTTTACACAACTATTGTAGTTTTTTACAGTGACAATAAAGCACTGACATCTTGAACCTTAATAGTCAAACTGAGAACAGGGATGCAATTACCCAATTAAGGACAAAATAGAGATCAAAACACAGGCTGCATATCTCATGTTCCTTTTTCCAACTATAGTGTAAGCTTTTTAATAGTAAGACGTCTTCTAAGCAAAATTATCCATTTATAAAGCTTTCAAGGTTGATCTGCTACAATAAACCCTCAATTTTTTTTTCTCACAGATGATAAATAGAGTAAGTAGGAAGAACAATAAAGATTTCAATTTCACTTAAAGAAAGACTAATAGAAACAGAATTGTATATCATCAGTGAATAGCTACTCAATATTACTAGAATCATAGAGTGTTTGAGGTTGGAAGGGACCTTTAAAGGTCATCTAGTCCAACCCCCCTGCAGTGAGCAGGGACATCTTTAACTAGATAAGGTTGCTCAGAGCCTCATCCAACCTGACCTTGAAAAAAAATACAGTTGTAGTCCATGTGTATGAACAAAATAGACAGTGTGTACTAAAGAATATGAACAAAACTTATATAAGGCAATATTACAGCTGTCAACTGTTCTTCAAAAAATAGGTAGTGGAAATAATGGCTGTTTCAATTACAGTCAAATCTGCCCTTGTTTTTCCAGCAATTTGGCTTGCTGTTGTATCAAATCCATTATATACCTAGTTTTCTAGACATAAAGATCTATCATACTCTCCTACTTTATCTTTTTATACTTTTACAACACATAGAATATACGTATGTTATTGTTAGGATACATCTTTTGGTATTATGAAATAATTGCCATTAATTACAAAGAAAGTGGGACTGTAAAAAAAAAAATGGAAAAAAATGTTGCATTAGTACTGTGAATTTAGGAAATAGCTTGGGGGGGTGGATAGGAGAGGAAAAAAAGGGGCGGATGACAACTCTGTATTATCTTCGTTGAGGTAATATATTATATATTCCCAGAGAGATTATAGGGCTGTGAACAATACAGCTGGAAATATTTACTGTCACATATTCTAAATAAAGCTTTCTCCTAACTCCCTGGCTGAGGCTGGCCAAGCCACACCTTTTTGTTTCACAGGTTCTATAGGGAACAGCACAGAACTGTTAATTGGAAGTGAACAAATGCCTCATCTGCTTCCCTTCAGCAAAGGAACATGTAGGCAACTTCAAGAAACACAAGCTAAACACTGAACACCTCTTTCTAATGAGTACCTCTGGAGAAAGCCAGCACAAGTTTGGAAGCATTAATGCTCACCACAGTTGAAAGGGAGAAAGGTAAATTTTAGCATAGGCACTAAAGGAGCTGGCTGTTGAATAGCTGGGTTGAGGATGGGGAGGATCTCGATAAATAAGCACAGGAAAAATACAATAATTCCAGCAGAAATCTCTCACTATTTTTGTATTTCTCTGAATATTCAATAACCAGTCTGCACCCTCTGACAATATTAGATTCCATCTCTCACAATAGCAGCAAGTGAAGAGTTGCTAACACGTAAAAGCGGAATGATGGCACCTTTCAACAGTTTCCTATCCACTTTTTCCCCATTAAGAGCCATTAAGACCAGCTAATACTTTGGGGAAAACAAAAAAATCAACAACAAACACAAATGCTTTTGTGCAAGCACTCCAGACAGAATTCTACCCTGTACCACTGTGCAACATACTAATGCTTGCTAAATAAAGTCTAATTCTAGATATAAGTTCCGTTAATGAAGCTAGTCAGTACAACTCAAATGGGTATGCAGAAAAAATATCCAGTAAGAATATATATGCTTTGATCTGTTAAAGCTTCCAGTCTTTTCAACCAACCATGCTACACTTCTGTTAAAACACTTCAGACCAATAACAGAGGGGTTTAGACTTCACCATATATATCCTGTATATTCAGCAGAAACTAATGCCAACAAAGGAAATGTAACACTTCTGGATTTAGAATCACATACACATGCATGACATTCTTTTTATTTAACTCTTTACTGCTTGCCACTTTCCTAAATGAAAAAGTAAGCTTTGGTGTTTCTCTACAGCTTAAGATTGTAAAAGGCTTGATTACAGCAACCACTAAGTTTTTCTATTTTTCAAAAGTTTTTGTATGTTATGATTAGTGCCGTACTGACAGATTTTATCAGTTGTTCAAGAACTTTTCTGAATTAAGGCCATGCTAATAAGGTAGAGTGTTCCCATGCAGTGTGGCTTTTGTGACTGCCCATTAAGAGATCTGGTGATAATCTTTGGACCTAGTATAAGTCAGCTCCCTGGCAACAAGAGTCACCCCTGTACCCTGTCTACTGAAAACAAAAGTTCTCAAACTTTTTACACTGAGTTCCCTCTCTTTTCTGTAATGCTTGCCTTGCTGTGCCACTCCCTCTACACAAACAAAATAATAACCACACCTTTGCATATACCATATCCCCACGGAAGTGACGAGTAAAATATTATTTCAATTAAACTGTGAAGAAGTCTGTAACATAATCAGTTTTTCAATCCTTATGCATCAGGTGGGGAGTACCCGTTCACTGCTGAATGAGAAAAAAATGTCAACATGTATGAGAAACACATCACAAAGCATTCATTTTTGAAGCAGAAGTCACAGAGCATAGTTTTGTAATCATATTTTCTTGTTTTCCTTCTGCCTCCTCTTATTGACTCCCCTCACACACACAAACAAAACCAACACAATGAGCTCCAGTAATTCACATCACTATTATTCCACCTGGAAATCAATGCACACTATGGCAAGATGGGTCAAGCATCCTTAGGAAAACACAAGTTTATAACAAACATTTCTAAGATAATGATGAGCAAATGGTATCTCTAGTGAACTGGTGCAATATTTCTATTCAGCAACGTCTCAAAACTCACTTCATCAGAAGCATTTGCATAACAGCAGCCTAGTAATTTAGAGAGACTTTGGATAAACCACAGCTGTTCTTCCTCACTAGCTGGAGAGGTACTATAATGAACTGAAAATAACAAAACAAAAAAGCCACACCAGGTAACAAATAACAGTTGTATTTTCCCTTCCTTCCTCCCTTGAGCTTACGTCCTATGGGATATCTGCTGTCTGTACTGAAAAATCAAAATAGTTACAACTGTATTCAAATAAAATTTACTTCAGACTCTATTTTAAATGGACAAAAATGCAACCACAGCATTCAATTATGTAAATATTAACAAAACTGCTACATCTGGAACAGAAAATAGCACAAGGGAGCTGACATTAGCAGGGATTTATTTTATCCCATATAAGCTTTCATCTCAGTGCCCATTTACATCACGTTACCTCTGTATCTGAAAAATAGCACATCATCAGCAATACCTTCTATTCAATGCTGAAATGTCGATCTCATTAAAAAAGCCCACAGAACATGAAGTGGGCACCATGTTAAGAATGTTAATATTAATTCCATGTGATTAGCTGTCTCTATGGCATGGGTGATCTCAGTGATGAAAGAAATACCATCAGAAAAGTCTTTGCAACGGGAAAAGGACGGCTCGAAAACTTTGTCTTGTGGTGTATACATCATATTGCATTCCCTGCAAAAGGCGTACCACCTATAAATATATGCATTTTTGCTTTTACAATTATACACAGACTTTCCAACTGCACATTCAGCTTGAGATGATGAAGATTCTGGAGCTGGACAGAAGTTTGGCTGTTAGCCAGGAGCAATCCGAAATACTAAAGCAGATACCAAGTCTACTAAGATGCCTCCAATTAGTTTGAACATATAGGCTTGATTTGAATGTAGTATAACACTACTTGAATTGTAGTGTAGGAAACAAAATATACTTTCTCTGATATTCAAATGCATTGGCACTGAAGGTTTAAGGAAATATGGAAAACAGCTACAGCATTTCTCACCAGCTACAACAGATACAAAACATTGAAATCAAATATAAGGGAGGCCACATTTTGTTAATGTCTGTCTTCTGCATTGCAAACCATAACCAGTCAACAGAAATGGTTTCTTTGGACTGCATTAATTCAATTCAATTAAATGAGTTTCGAGATCAGTTTACTTAAACTGTATTATTATTTAAGCTCTCATTACTCCACTTCAACCTCAAAAGCAACAAATTACTAATGAACGTTAAAAACTATTATCTTGGTATTTTCTTTACAAGGTCTTAATAAATAAATCAGTGTAAGAGTTGAAGGAAGGATGGATTTTAAATTCACATGTGTCTATAATGATAATCTAGTTTGACTACTGCATAACACAACCCTAAAGCACTGGGCAAATTACAGCATACATTTTGTAACACCAATTAGGTCTCCAAAGATGCTGTCACACCTCAAGGCAGGATTTCCTACTAATCATTATCATTTAAGAAATAGGGTATTATAACTAAATTCAAGACAGCTTTCTCTTCTAGATAGTGGAATATACCCTTCTTTTGTCTGATAGACTAACAAGTCCACTGGAATCAGCGCTTTCCTCTTCATGAAAGTGTTAAACATGACTCAAGTCATGTCTTAAACACCTCTGATAACACAGTGAGCATCAAGTCTCACTGTCTGGAAGATGTCTTATCACATTGTTTTAAACTGTTTCCACTATCACAACACTTTCTGAAATATGGAAAAAGACAACAAATAAGTACAATAATCCATGACTATTTCATCAGTACCACAGAAAACCAAATATTTTTTCAGTCTGCCTCCTTTCAGCTGATTTTGATTTATGACTTACACTTCACTTACTTTACAATCAGTGGCCATCAGAAAAGGCCCACATTTCCTTTCTAAAGACGTTCAGATGAGCTTTTTGGCAATACTGTAGTCAAATCTTCTCTTCTATGTAAACCAAGACAAGGCTTCACAATCAAATTAAATAAAGAGGTTAATAAAAATAGGTCAACGAAAAATAACAGCAAAGAGATGTAAGAAGATATTTCAGCTTTGCAGCCGACAAAATATGAACTCCATGTCTTACCAGTCATGTGTAGATGATGATTATAAGCTAGATGGTGTGCTGTTGTAATGTATCACCACAAAGGCAGGCTGCTGAGCTAAAAATCAAACAAGATCATAGTCCTAAACAGCTATCATACTGCAGAAAGCACATCATAAAGGAGCCGAACAGCATTACTTTACACAGTCCTAAAAATACTTCCTTAGAAATTTGACTTGCTTTTCATTTCTAAACTCTTCCTTGTCTTAAGCACTTTAACAGCTCTCAATAAAACCAGCAACAGAATTGTCACCATTTTCAAGTTCTGAAAATATGACTGTAAACATATAGTCCCAAAAGAAACTAGCAATATCATTCACAAATACATTAGATGGCTGCAAATGTCTCCTCTGCTCAAGAAAAACATTTAAAAGCAACATTTCAAGAGGAATCGAGAGCTCAGTTCTTCTTTCCCTCTCTTAGCTGACAGAGCTGATCAGCTACAGAGTTATGTTGTTGCTTTCTTGTTCCCTCTAACCTCCTGAATCTTATTTCTTTTTCCTATGCAGCTCTTTAAGTAGAACAAAGACCACTTCTGCCTAGCATAGCTTATAGCCTGTGGCTTAACAGACTTCTCCAGGAAGTTTAAATCCACTTTTGGGGCTTAAGGAGTAGTTTTCCAAATGAATTACACTACCCTATAAATGGTTTTAGAAAAATTAAAAGTGAGACCTGCTGCAGTACACTGTGCTGAAATCAGTGTTCCCTTTCTGTTAAGCATAGCATGATTGCACTCAACCAGTGCAGTCCTTAACAGCTTCGGTGCCTTCCGCCATTCAATTCCCATCTGCAGCATGCAGGCAAAAGCCAGGACATTCCCACAGTGTACAGGCACATGGGTAAACTCCAGACTGAAATGTCTAAAGTGCTTTCACAGAACTATATACTCTGCTTGCTCTTCACATCATCCTCACTTTTCATTTAGGCACTTCTTTACTTCTGTTTCAGATGCTGATGCATATGCTCTGGATTTCATCCACAAAAAACATTTTTGGTACGTTTACCCCAGCTGAGTAAATGTCTTGCCCTTCAAATGGTATGCCATGAAAACTGTAAAGCAGTAACAGATCTCAGTCCTGCCCAAGTCAGGACTGTATCAAATAAAGGATAAATAGACCAGTCCACGGGTGCATGCTTCTGTCAGCACATTAGGCATTTATCGAAGTACAGTGATATCAGTGTTTATGAGTTTGTTACTTGTTGCCAAGGCACACTGTAAGTTTTGTATATAGGGTCAAAAAGTAAGTTACCTGAACCTGTGGCCAGAATTTCATACCACCAGTCACTACATTAATCAGTAACCAGGCAACTAAACTATTCAATCCTACCACTATAGAATGTAAGTGCAAGGTGTGCATCTGAAGTAGAGAGTCACTTCCCTGAGCTATTTTAACAGTATCCAGATACAAAGACCTGGAATTTGCTGATCAGAGTAATCATAAATCATTTTAGTGATTGCAAAGCAGGTAGCAAAGACAAGAAACCCACCAAAGATTATTAACGTATGGTATAAAGTTGAAAAAACACTTCACATAAATAACTAGGTCATCCATTCTAATAAAGGCTGTAGAGCTCCTATTTCAACTAGATTTCAAATGAAGTAAAAAAAAAAAAAAAAAAATGTGTTTAGTGATCATATAATTACAGAAAGCTGCTCAAATGTATCCTGTAAAAGTAAACCATCCAGTTTTGTAATCTCTAATTAGCCAGCGTACATTCTTTTCAGACTGGATTTACTAAGACAGTGGTATAACTGCTTCTGAGCAATTCTTTTACTAGTAAAACTATTTGGGGAATAATGAAAAGAAATATATAAATAATTACACACACACCAAATAGCTATACTAGACAAATAAACCTAAGATCCTGCATTTGGAGTGCTTGAAAGCATTTAGGATGTATTCAGTTTCATTGTCAATCACATTAGTTTGGTGGTTTGTTTCTCTCATACATAAGATAAAAACCAGAACAGTAAGTCACAAGCAGTATAAGATGAAATCACAAAAAGAAAAAAAGGTTAATTTAGCTAATTTTGAATGGAAAATAACAAAACCAAGGTAGTGGTTTGAATTTTACTGAAAAGAAGCTAGTAAGTGATGATAAATTTTCTGTAGAATGAACTTCAATCTTACTATCAACACAATACTATAAATTTGCGTTATCTCTTTGCTTACCATGCAAAAATGTTCTTGTCTTCAGCACCATCTGGTATACTAAAGCCACACCAATTCAAAGCTCAAATGCCTTCAGTAATTAACTCTTCAAGTAATGTGAACTTCATCACTTGCCTTTATTATCTCATTTTAAGATCTACCATTGTCAATAGTTAAGTACAAAATTATTGCCATAAAATCTCACATCTTGAAAGATCATTTCAAACCTGCCATAATCTTACTGCTTTTATAGTGCTTGAACAAAGAATGATACTGCACATTCTCTTCCAAACTTTGTTTTCTTTTTTCCCCGTGAACAAAGAAAAAGCACTTGTTTCAGCATCTAGTAGGAAGCACTGTATTGTTAACATATTTTTTAAAAATCACAATTATTTAAGAGAAGTATTTAAGACCAATTATTAAAGGATTGAAGTTAGTTTTGTCAGACATTTTAAAATCTCACGATTAATCTACCATAAAACTGTTGCAACACACGCATGGATTAAGGAAGAATGACAAATTCACAAAGAACATATATAGTCTTTGGAATTTGCTCTGAGGTAAAGGTATTTATAGTTGGTAAATAGCCTCTCTGAAATGCAAGGTAGGTAGACAAAATTTAATTTTTTATTTCTTGCATTGAGTTCACTAAAAAAATTCACTAACAAGCAGGAATGTGTTGCAGTTAGATAGCAACAATTACAAACTCCAGTCCGCATTGCAACTATACCTTGCTACACAAACAACCTAAACTTTGAAACAGATCTAGAAAGTTATTACACTGAGTTAAGAATATATGATTTCAAAGACAAATATCAGAGAGACTTTCCATGTTGGCTATTGCTTTGACGTCAAAATTGCTCTCATGTACTTCAACTGTTTTTACTAAGACTGATTTTTAGTCACAAAACAATGTTTCGGTTGCAATTACAGAATATAATTAATGATGGCATTGGTTGAGAACAAGTGTAAATAACATGAGAAATTACTGAACTTTTTGGAATTTAAAATTCTACAAACAGAAAAATATATTATGGGAAAGAGCAGAAAGTTTGATACAACTTGAATTTTTGGTTTTTGTGGTTTTTTTGCAAAGTATGAGAACAGCTGTGTAAAACTTATTGATAAATTACAGTGATATATTCTAAGTGAAGTAAGAAATTAAAATGTCTAGTTAAAGCTTCTTAGTATTTAAGCACATCATATTACGGAAGTATCTTTTAGTAAAACAGTTTCTAAAATGTGATTTGGCAGAGGCTTTTTCAACATTTTGCATAGTGCTAACACTGGATGTAAACCTTTTTATCTTAAAGGAACTGAGTCAGGAACTTAGAGCAGCATGCCAGAAAAAAAACAGTACAAACTAACACTTTGAATAAAAACAATTACTTTTTTTTTTTCCTCCTTAATTTTTTTTTTTTAAAAAGAACTGCCTTGAAAAGAACTGCCTTATTCCATTGTTTCCTATATATGGATAAATGAGGTATAGATTAGCACTTGGAGATATTTCAGGATTAACAACATTCTTGGAATTTTCTTTTGAGGTACAGTATCACAACTCTGTTAGATACAATTGCCCTTACTGTCTTCTCTCCTTTGATGTTAGGAATGGTTTATGAATGACATATGCATTTACAAAAGTACAAAGAAAGTTGTTCAAATAACACTCTGAATATTAAGACTTTTCCAACACCATTACAGGCTTTCTTCTGAGGCCCCCAACTACCTATACATCTAAACTCTAAAATACTAGTTTAAGTGAGAATTTTGAGACTTATACAATGCTGTTGGCTTTTTTTTTTTAAATTTATTTTTTAATCCCCCCCTCCCCTTTTTGTTGCAATCACATGTTGTTTCCTACAGAATACTACTAGAACAAGTCTGGAATGCACCACAGTCTTTTATCTACCGATTTAAAGGGAACTGCTTTTTTAACTGAACCATATGTAAAGACCTCATGGCAGAGATGATCACAAACTGCTGACAAAGGTCTTGTCTCAGATCTCAGAAATGCTGAAAAAGAATTTTATAGCTGAATCCTAGTTAGCTTTTGACTGTGATCCACCATGAATTTTTCAGGTAGAAAAATTTCAGATTATTACTTCACGGAGATATTTTCACATATTACTTCATGCATAACTATTTTTGCTGGAATTGATCTTTTATTTTATTCACAAAATCCATTAAGTTACACTACTCAGACTATGAAGGAAAGAGTGGTATTTTTGAAAGGCTGTGTGAAAGTGGCACTGGCTCACAACAGTTTCTGATCACTGTCTCTTCCCTGGATAGAATTATAATTTCTCATGTTATATATTCCAGCTTAGAAGAACATGCAATATAGAGGGAGTCTACCTCCATCACCATTTCTGCATCAGAATATGGGATAAGTCAAGGAAAACCACACCTTCTCTTAAACTTCTGCTTTACAACATGGACAAGGCAGAGTATTACCTGAAGTTTTTATGTAGTTCCAGGGACAGAAAAAGGAGAAGGGAAGGACTACTGTGCTTCCTGCTTATTTTCCCAGCTTCTACCATTTATCTTTTTCCAAAGAGACGTAAGAGAATAAATAAAATTTAAAACAAAAAGACACAACACCACCACCTAAAATTTAAAAGAAGTGACCTCTACATAAATGCTTCCAAGTATTTTTTAAAATAGATGCCTGGATTATAGCAAATTTCTTATATATTCAAGTGCTAAATCCCTAAATACTGTAGAGTGAGTGGATGCAAAGATGTTATTAGAAATTTAACTGATACGAACTTGTTTTTCCAGTTCCAAAGATGACCAGCTTAAAAGCCACTAGTCTAATAGCAATTTGAATGCTTTAAATATTAATTTCAAAGCAAAACAAAAGTAGCTTTTTGCAGAATTAAACTCTTTCCAAATGTGTCTCTACACAAACTTTTGTCTACTCACGTAATCCTCTCTGGCTGCAGTTCAACAAATATTTGGGTTAATTCTGGTCACATTTTCAGTAGAGGTAAAGAAAAAAAAAGTCTGTTCTAGAAACAATGTAATCAAATACTTTTATTTTCTCTGGATGTGACAGGTAAACAGTTGGGCACATGGAGGCAGCTACATACACTTCGAGCTGTGTGACATGAATGAACAATAATTGAGCCTGACGTTGTTTGCCAGCTACAAAAGTAACAAGAATAATTTCAGTGTTTGGGTCTTTATTCAACTTTCAATCACATTAGTGTGCAATGTAGCAATACTGGTTTTATTCAAGTTCTAAAATATTAGGTCAATTGAGATTAAAACCCACAAGTAGCTAAACAACAAAGATTTCCTTTGTTAAGCTGAAGCCAATACTACTGTGCGGTCACTGGCCCTTCATTTCCTCACTAAGTAATTCTCCAGTGTTATCGGAAACCCTTGGAAGTTGTTTGCAGCTCTACCCATTTCCTATTTCATTTCAAAGAGTCTCCAAATCTCTCTCACACACACACACACACACACACACACACACACACACTGCTTTAAAGGTTACAAACAGTGTAAAAGGATAAAATCATGTGAGGTAGATGATTTGCCAATGAGCAATTGGCATTTTATAACTTCACAAAGTTCTAATGATTGCTAGAGGCTAACAAGTGAAACAGAGATTAAAACCCTGCGGATCAATAGAACAAACTTCTAATTCTATTTTAGGATTGCATATATAAAAATGTCTTTAAATCAGCACTTAATTTGAGGGTTGATGTTACTTCGTGATGCATGTTTTGAGGTGTGGTATAATATATGAAACAAAACCTGCCACAATCATAAATTGCCACATGATCAATTTAATGCAAGTACTTCCAAAAATGAGATAGAAAAAAAAGAGTCTAGAAAAAAAAAAAAGAAAATAAAAGCATAAGTTTTGTCAAATAATACTAAACCCTACACAGTTATCTTCAGATTTAGTCACTCATACTAGGAAATTCCAGAGTGAAGATAGCCACATCAGCCTGACTATTTTGCATGTGTGCATTAAGATGCATATACACAGGCCTCAATGGGAGCACAGGATACAGTATGTTCTGAAATGGGCAATTACTTAATGCTTCTACTGGAATTCCCTATGTAAGAAAGGCATTATCTAAATAGACTAACTCCTACACCATAGGATTCATAATGTCCTCAAAGGAATGTCCGTGGCATTCTCATGATGTTACCCAAATGCTTTATAAATATGAATGCATTTATCTTCACAGCACTCCCAATCAATTAGGTCATGAAATTATTCCAGTTTTACACATACAAAACGGAAGTATAGGGAAACTAACACCTAAAATCAATTTTGTCATTCTCCTGTCCAGGTTACGAGCCCAAGTCTAGTTTTTGGAGGTATGCATCATTTTCATATCAAGTTGCATTGAAAGCATAGAAAGCTATACTTCTGCAATCAGTATTTGTGCAAATCTGACTCCAAAGTGGTACATGGAGCAATGTCAAGTAACTCCATGCCTCATTTGTTATTACTGTTTTAAATTTCTGAAGTAAAGCATGGCTTTTGGAGAAAGTGTTATTTGCTACTCAATCCTGATTCTTTCCCCAGGCCGAATCTAGTTATTACAATAAATGTAACAGCAGCCCTGAAGTAGTGGAAATAAGTGTACCAAATTGGCAAAAAGATCTGAAATTATTTCCTGCCTGAATACATGGGCAAGGTAATCAAAAAAAAAAGTACAAGGGTCTTCTCTCTCCTTATGTGGATACCTGGTTAGGATTCCAGTTTCTTGCTACAGAGAATACTACAGGGAATAGGAACTTGTTTCATTATGCAAATGCACATTTTGCCATTGCCACTGTGCATACTGCCACTTACAAGGTATTATAATTTCTTTTTCAGGCACCTTAACTCAGCAGTCTTTGAGATGCAAATCACAGAAAGCCTGCACCATTGACTAAAAGCCGCATTTCTAAACAGTGCAAGGGGAAACCATTCCATCCATGTGGAAACTGACACAGAGCCTTGGGGAGTTCAGCGAGCTAAGTTTAGAGAGAGTTCAGTCTAATGGCTCTGTCCTGCAGCAATTAAGGATTTCTTCTTAGCTCTTAAATTTCCCTGTTTTACATATGACTTGTTGAGCTATTATTGGCGGTCAGTAAAAGGTGAATACCTTTCTTCTAATTTCACATGACGTTTGCAATCCCACAATGATTGATAGATGCCATAATAAGTACATGTTCTACTTGAAAAATGACTGTAAGTCTATCAACTGTCAATACTTCCAATATTTCTCCTTAAAAGTAATAAGCAAAGATAATATGAAATTACCAAAGACAGAAGGAGAGAATGTGTTTGTCCACTCAGTATGATTTTGATAATGTAAAAATAAAAGTATTCAGTAGTTTAATTCAAACAATACAGTATTCAATTATATTTTGGAAATACAACCATGGAGTTTACATGAGTGATATGCAAAACTTTTCAGTCCTAAAACTAGACTGGAATTAAATCATTGACTTCTAAGTGAAATTGCTCATTATTTGTTCCCTGAAGCACCCATTTGCTGTCCATCTCATTGCTTTCTCCAACAACACATATCCAAATGCATCCAATGAAATATGGAAACTAGCAACTACGACTATTTTGATAATTAAGTTTCAAAGTCTTTGATGCTGTTACAAGGTACTTGTGAAATATAAAGATACCTGAATAACTCACAAGCAAATAAGCCGCACCCATAAAAACCAGTAAAATATTACCTAACTACTCTCTATTATACATACCAGAAAAAACATTGTACATTGTTAGTTCCAAAGCACAAAACCCAGAACGTGTTTACTGCTATGTAATCCTCTGCTTTACTTGAGTGTTGCTAAAAGCGCAAATCTTTTCTGATCCTCAGTGCAATAGCTCTAGGGTTAAGTGGTGAGATTAGCCAGAGTCCCAGGAGGTGTGTTCTGAATAGCTATCAAACTCTGCCACCTCCAACTGTTTCCGTCTAAAAATATTAAACCGCCTTGGAACTCTTACTGTTTTGTCAATTAATTTTGCATTTAATTACAAGCTAGTTTGCAAGAAGTTAAGCAGATATAGTCACCATAACTTACACATTTATCGACAGTTGTGTTCAGGTTAAGCATGAAAGTTGTCTTTGAGCAATTAGTCTTTGCTCTAATTCTTTCCTGGAAATACTATTAACACTACCATAATATGATAATGTTAAATTCTATAAAGAGACAGAAAAAGATGGATCCTTGACCTGAAAAGAAGACAATAACGTATAACAGCTGAAATGTATTTTTCCACACTCACCACATATGTTAAGAATCCCACCGCTAGCCTTCCTTCCCCTGACTTGGAGCTGAATGCCATTACAGTCCTCATTTCACCTTTGGGCTGCACAGCAGTCCAAAGTAACAAATGTAACACATGCCCAACTCTCACTCTGTCACCTTCAATGTTACAATGGGACACAGTTAAAGACTTGATTCATATTCCAGCCCTATCTCCCCCACTCTGGCTGGAAGGGAAACCTGGGGCCCTGTGAAGGTTTCTCTGGCTTTGACAAATACCTCACAGTGCAATAGCCTCACAAGGTCCAACAAGGGTAACAAACTTGAATAAGCAAACGAGACAGGATTTTATCTCACTAATTCTAGTCAAATGTACTTTTCATCTGAGACCTATTTTAATTAACTGAGGGAGATAAAATACACTGTGTTACAACTACAACAATAGCTAGTGTCTTTTAAAGTGATTTTTCAAATCCATAACATCCCAATCCTACTGAAAGTGGTTTTACCCCACATACTATTGAAATTAAACGTATTTGATTTCTATTAGACAGGAGACGCTTAGGAAGTTCTGAAACTGATAACCTCAGTCAAAACTCGATCACTACATTGGTGCCTACTGTAGATTGACAGTTTCAAACTGAACATGTACAAGAAAAAACAGACAGCCCATTAGATGACATGAAAACCAGTGTCCTTCATAACTGGAAGACAATATACACAACAGCACTATTTAATATCCGTTGAAATTATTTGACTGTACTCTTGGAATACAACAGAAATCACACAGAAGTTTCCCTTCTCTTCTCCTCTGCCCACGTGTTCTATTCCCCTTCTCTCTATGTTTATTATGTCTATCTAGCCTTACAATTTTAACAATAATAGGCACAAATAAATTTACAGTTAAAAATCACAGGAATAGGTATTTAAAAATAAAATAAAATTATCCTGTGGAATGTAAATTAGAGGGAGATGGTTGTCTTCTCAGTGCTTGTATTCTGAAATACAAACCACAGTGCTTGCTCACTAAGTATGAGTGCTACAATAAAGACAGGTAAAAAACTCTTTTGACAAAAAAAATTAAAATCTTTATTAGCTTTCTATTAAGTGTTCCTAATCACTTCACCATCTTGTGTGTTGAGCTCCCTCAAACTTCCTTTCTAACATAAATGAGATTGGCTGTAAGCTACTGTCTCAGTAGCTGATGTGGAAAACTACAAACTGTCTGAAGACAAGTCACAATCACCTGCTGCCCTAATTTTTCTATCCATTAAATAAAAATGTTTCTTAATCTCAAAACTCAGGAAAGGGAAGCATGCAAGTGTCTTTTTTTAAACCAAAATTTGAAAAATGCTACATTTTGATACAGAAGGCAAAGACAAATAGGAAAGGACCAGAAGAAAGAGAAAATGGGCTACAGAAAAAAAATAAGGAAACAGCAACCAAAAATGGCTGGCCAGTTATAAAGTAAATACTAAATGAATGTAGGTAGAGTTTATGTTCACTTACAATTTGAACACTGCCATCACTCAGTTCTTTCCACCCAGCTCACAGGCAATTTTACTCCTATTTTTATCAATATCACTGCTTGAGACAATAAGAAATATCGAAGCAGCAGGCAAACAGCACTTTTCAAAAACAGAAAGGGCAAGGAAGTAAACAGAAGAGCAGAATTCTTTTCCTTTTTCATCATGTGTAAGCAAAGAAAGACAAACAGAACTAGAACACCCAGAGACACACAAAGTTCCTGTATTCACTTTAGAAGGTTTTCTAGTTGAATTTTTCTTGTTTTACTTCTTAAGACTGTCTTTGCTCTAAACCCAATTCTTCTGTAAATATAGTATTTAGATGGAGGCTTTAACTATGCTAAAGATCTTCTGTTGCTATAACTATTTTATACGTCCCTCCTGGCGATCTCATCACCAGCAGATGCAGCACATGCTGACAAAGAAGTTATTGTTAGAAATAACCCAAATAACATACCTGTGTTTGCAGTCAGAGCTTTGCTGACACAGCAATTACAGCTGATACAGCACACAAGTCTTTCATACCCTGAGCTGAAAAAACTACGAAACAGAATAAAGGCTATAGTATGAATCCAACCTTCAAAACACATTTTTCACCCAATTTTTGCTCCTTTAAATCCCCTGAAAGTCTCTCCACAAATAAGCAAGATCTAAATGAATAAGGCTTCTATTGCTCCCTTCTTCTTAAAGGTTTGTTATGTATTAAAGTCACTCTCTGCATCACTACAGTTCCTCTAGTACAAAAACCTCTGGATTCTGAGAGGAAATTTCTAGCTGAGTACATCAGAAGCATCTCCTGTAATTTGTATTGTGAAACAGTACCTAAATGCAACATATGAAAAGCTAAGCTGCATCCAACACAGCAAAATATTATTTAATTAAAATCAAACCCTTCTTTACTGTTAGGAAAAACCTGTGAAAAAAACAGCTGGTATATGTACTATTTTCTCTACATTTATTCAGAAGCAAGGGATGGTAGGCAACCTTTACAATGTTTTCAAAATCACTGTGTAGCTTCAGTTAAAATGGATTCTTTTATTTGTTTCCTACCTCTCTGCCACACCCCCACTCCCCCCATTTCTGTACTTGTAATACACAGTTACTAAAAGGTCACATGTTTCTTGTATTTGTACTTTCCTCTTAAAACCTCAGCATGTTTTTTCCAAAGCTTTCAAAACAACCACTGAACTCAGACTCTTTCTTGTCATTACATTACAAGCACATCTGCAAATTACCTTCCAGATTATGTATTTCTTATAACTGCTCTTTCAACAGTTACTTACAAAGATAGTCCCTTTGGGGGACAAGTGACTTTGCAGTTAATAAACGTCTTCCACTTACTACTCTGAAATAAGCCTTCCCAAAATGTGCATGATATGGATGTCAAGTGCTTCGAACTAACTGCTTCACTCTCAAATCCTCTTCTACTTGTTCGTATAACTTACTAATATTGACACAGCCCAAGATACCAGCTTAACTCTTAACCATTGTGAAAGCATTGTTACAACATTAAACCAAAGATCATGATTTTGCCTGATAGGTGTTTATGCAAATATGTTGATTAATTCATATGTAAAATAAGAAAACCAAAACACTATTTACTTACCAGTTTTGGGGTTTATTGAAAAGAACCCTTGTGGATTTCCACTTGTAATCTTGTAGGTTAATTTTTCACTTGAGCTAGAATCTGGATCAAATGCCTCAATCTGAATGACGGATACATCTTTAGGTGAGTTTTCCATGACCTCTGGGTAATAAACTGGTTCTGTGGTCTGAGGAGCATTATCATTAACATCCCCAACTTCTATGTAGATTTCAATGAAAGATGACAAAGGCACAACACCTTGGTCTGTTGCATAAACAGTTAACCAGTAATGTGAAGTAGTCTCATGATCCAGCAGATCTGCAGTCTCAATAATACCTGTTTAGCAGAAAGAAAGATAAATATAAAAATCTCAATAAATATGCAGAAGTGTATAAAAACAGAGTAAACAACAAGCTTAAAAAATACAAAAAATGAATACAATTAAAAAAAATCTGTCATTGATTCTACAGTCTGTGGTAATGTACATAACATATGACAAAACATATTGAGGTTAACCTGAAGGCGCAAAAAAATAAAATTATTACAAGTTTCCAGCAATTATACATTACAGATACTAAAACAATATATTACTTAACTTCCTTTTCAACATCCTTTGATATTTATCAGATCAATTACCACTATTCATAAAAACTATTTTGCCTAGAAGTTTAAATATAATGCGTAATTCAGTCTTTTGGACTTGAATCACTCTCTATACTCATCATTGATTATAGGGGATTATATACCATATTAAACTATCTGATTTAGATGCTCTTGGACTGTTTACCATTACTCATATTAATGAACAACTGCTTAAATATGAAACATTCTTATCTATTAAAGAACTATTTAACCAAATTTTCTTAATGTGCCTATTTGGGCTCACGCAGAAATTTCACAAAAAAGAAAATAGAAGTTATATAGCTGAAGCTAACTCTTGTAGCATTAGGATCAATAAATGGCTGCCATTACTCTAGCAATGAAAAGCAGCACTTAGCTCAATTTTACACATATAAAATGAACTACCATTTAAGGAACTGTTACATGATAAATACTTAATAAAACTTAATAAAAATCAGTCTGCTGCGTCTACAGGAGCTTGTCTGAGACAGAACTAAATAAAGAATAGAGAACCCAAGTTGTCAATCCCCTGTGAAGGAAATATAGGTCTGCTTTTATAAGCAGCTTATTCTACAGGTACAGTCATAATATTCATGTGACTAAAGGGTACATGACATGGTGTAACTGATACGATGGGAGATGAATATTAAATAGATTCACAGACCCATGGCACAATAAAACTTTGCACTTTCATTCTTCTGATCCAGTCCCTCTTACAGGTTGTGTGATTTAAAATATTTTCTAAATGGAACTTAAAATGAACCTGACATCTATCAGGGTAAGGGATAGAGCAAGCCCTTGCAACCATTATTGTGGCAATCTTGAAGGGCTTTGTCATGACTCTTACTGTTTGTTTTACTGACATACACCAGACCTTATCAGGACTGGAGTCAAGACCAGTCAAACTATTACCATGACAGCCAGTTTTGGACTCTGGATACAGCCACATAATATGACTATGCATGATATGGCTCTTCTCCTGAGCTCATTTACTCCACCCAACATTTCTATATATCTATATAGTTATATAGATATGTCAACAGAACCTCAATAAAACTATGCCACTGTGCTCTTACAAAAATTCTTCAGGAAAGAATTAACTCCAAGTATCACTGCCTTCACACGCTCCAGATGCTTTTTTATAATTCATTATACCAGCCGAGCAAAATGATATAAATACTGAGGAATTACTCATTTATTCATTACTTTGCCTTGTGGGAAGCTGCATAAAGGTCTGATGATGATCATTTGAAATTCTAAGATGTTAGCAAGATCACTTTAAAAAGTCTGGAGAGGACAGTATCTAATGCTTAGACCTGCAAAATACCCATACATAGCATTTCGAGCAACACAGTATTTCAGAACTACCACCAGATGTCAGTGTGGAAATTAGTTTTATATAGTGTCAAAGGTTTCAGAACTGGGATAAAAAGGAGGGGCACCACAATTTGAAAATATACATGCATTCATAGAGTTTATAAAAGTTTTATTGAAAGCAAACTGCTGACTTTCCAATTTCTTTTTTTTTTTTTTTTTTTTTTAAATCTTCAGAGGAACATCATCAAAAACCAAGCCAAGTTGTTAATTTTAAGGATACTGGCATTTTACACTTCCAGCCTCTTCACTACAGTATTTGTATTTTATCTGATGGCAATTTTATTATTAAAAAACCTAATAATTCTATATAATCACTGGATTTGTGCTGTGGTTACCTGCGTCGTTTCTGATTGTTAATGTACATAAAATTTGCTTTTATAAATGGACATGCATCCTTGAGTACCCAGTTACTTGGATTCTAGAAAACTTCCATGTACCCCACTTCCAGTTTAAAATTGATGGAATAGACAGGTATGTATGCAAGTTGGAAAACTTTAGAGACAGGTATCACACAAAAGTGGATTATTTTGACAATATTAAAAATGAAGACTCAAAATAACATTCCTCTAGGACAAAAGCCATGCAGAAGTGACAGGAAGATAGGGAGCAAAAATTCCCCTTCGCCCCCTGTACATTGAGGAGAGTGGAGGAGAGGCCACCACACCTAGTCCTCCTTCACCACTCAAAGCTGCAAGCATGGTGAGGATAACTGGTCTATTAATATGACTCAGCTTTCTTCCCGTTGTTTCCACCCAGCAATAAAATGGAACAGATACAGATCCAGTACATGTGCCTGGGGGTGGAGGGGAAGCTCTGACTACTGAAACTTGAATTTCTTCTGGTTCTGCATCAGCACTTACGTCAGAAAACCTAATCAACATTAAATGCATAAAACTACACGGAGTATTTGGGGGTTTTCCCCTTTTAACATTACTGTATGATCTGACCTTACATGAGTAATTACAAGCCACCATTCTTTTCTCATTACTCTAGTTGAAATTGCTCCTGCAGGTTTAACACTAAATCTTTCCTGATTTTGCTTGTGAGAACACTTAATAGCTTCATCTTTAATTTCTATGCAACAATAATGAATACAAATGCATGTAAACTCAGTAGTCTTAACTGCGCCTTCTAAAGAACACAAGCCCAAAGAAGAATTCAACAGAGATGATTTAAAAAAAACAAAACAAAACAAAAAAAAACCCAAAGTAACAATAGTTGTCCCTACCAAATCACAGGTCTAGAACCGGTCCTTAAAGTATCATTGGTTGTGTACCAACTTTCTACTTTTGCAGACTATAGTGGCCTATTTTACATAACAAGGCAGCATAATACTGTATGCTATCTGAAAGTCAGCACTCGCAGAGTTCATAAATTCACTGGCTTCTGGTTCTAGTGGTTCTCAAGACAGCAGAGAGAAAAACTATGGGAGCTCATATATCAAAGAGATGTAATAAAACAATCTAAGTAAGAGTTATTTTGTTTTTATGTTGCCATTAGCTAGATGCATTAAGCATCAGTAAGATGTTTATCAGTATCATCAGTTTCAACAGCATATTTTGGTTCCCTGAAAGTATTTCCACTTTTTTCTTCAAGTGGTGCAAAGCACGTTTAGGGAACACAGCTAAGTGCTTCTATTATATCTTCAATGCTATAAAAGCTACATCTCTCCTCTAACTCTTCTCCCATTCACAGAAAAATCTTTAATCAGTGAATTTCCCACCCATTCTCTACGCTGAGGCAATTTGGTAATTTTAACTTTTACAAACTATTTGCTTTTTATGTAGCAAGACAAGTAGAGAAATCTTCCACAGAGCACCACTAAAGAATCTCTAGCATTTATGGTAATCTAAAAAACTGTAAATATTACTGTTCAAAAAATACAGTGAAGTGAGGATTCCAAAAACATTTTTCACTTGTCTGGGTATGCAATCTTGAAGCCTTTCAGGTGGTCAGGATAAAAAAGAAATTCATATTTAGTCACTAACCACCTGAAGGGAGTACAAAAGAGTTCTGATGGAATGTTTCACAATCCTCTGCAAGAGGACATCAAAGATGATTTTACAGTATTCCTATGTCTGAAATTTTAGACTAGATACTGCTCCTGCCTGATGCAAGATGATTTTTCTATCAGTTGTATTAAAAGAAGGTAATAGTCCTAAGTTAATACTATAGAATAGAATTTGGACAGAATTGGAATGGGGCAACAGGCTGGTTTATGAATACAGCAACTGAGAAAAGATCAGAACGTTAACCCCACTCTCTACAAGAACCAGCATTACTTCCATTTTAAATCCCACAACCCAAGTCACTACAAAGTCGCTCTTCAAACAAAAATAAACATATAAATCCACCTGAAATCTGACAATCTTACATAGGCCAATTCTATCTAATTAACAAACGCTCAGAACTATAATACTGCCAATTCCCAGGGATGATCCTCCTTAAGTGTGCTTATCCATGAGAACTCTCATTAACAATATTAATGATTCTGTAATGGAAATCAAAACCTGAAATCATTTCTCAGTAAAGCATGAAAATACAGTTTAGCAGAATTTGCCCTGGGAGTGACGTTTGAAACAAACTAAGAGAAATCCCTAGCCTGGAACATGATGCTTGAAATCTGATTACAAACTTAATTAATCTAAATTCTAATAAGCTGGGCAAATACAAAAAGCTTCTTCAGCTGCTTTAAAAGCCATCTCTGGGGGGGGAAGACAGTATTTTAAGAATTGCATGAACAAAGGTTTTCATCAAATATGACCTTCAGCAAACAACCAATCAAAATCAAAGTTTTCAAAGTGAGAGGATCAAGCCTGTTATAAACACAGAGGCTTGTGGTCCCTCAATGGCATTAACCAGTCTGACAACAAAGCAAAACAAACTGTCACTTTGTCTTGAAATCTAAACAAACAGTAAGTCACTGCAGTGTAAACTATCAGTAAGGTCTGCAAAATCTTTTGAATTAAAACTAAAATTGGTGGATATGTTCAGCAGTATGATGCTGTTTATTCCTTGACTCTGCTACCTCTAGACAGGCTGCATATATTTTCCAGAAAGTTGACATTATTTATGAAATTAGCTTTTTATGCAGATAGGGGTCCAAAGAACCCCAACTCCCAGAAGTTTACAGTTTTTCTGTCCAAATCTCTGCTTTACAATTTGTGGAACTTTGCTTATGGATTCTAATGTTAAGCAAATCAGAACAGACGGTTTTCAGCTTGTTACTAAAGTCTCCACACTTGTGCAACCAGAATAGGCCAGAAAAACAAAAAACATTTTACAAAGCTGGTATTTTCCAATTTAACTTTTAATTCCTGCCTAGGTCCTCTTATTAAAATAGCATTTGTTCTAACCCATACTTTGCCTTTTGGTGTAAGTTAGTGACAGTGCAGTTTTTCAGCACTATCCAGATTGAAGACAGATGAACACAGACAACTTCCTTGGCAGGCTTCTTGCTCCTATTCATCAATTCTTATATGTTCTATTTTTGCCTTTCCTGCAATACACCTCTCTTTCCTAGGTTATTACCTCCCATGACATGATAAGCATTTTCCTGAGCTGTATAAAAACAGAGGCTATAGCGGGGCTGACAGGATTGAAAAAAAAAAAAAAAAAAAAGCCACCAAAACAGGAAAGAGCATCTGGCACAGAAGACGCATTGCTTGTCTGCTTCTCAGCAGTCCCCAGAGGCCTCAAAGAGGAACACATCCATACTCTTTCGTCCTCCTTTTCCCCTTGAGTAACTTCGAGAGACACAGTCAAATCAGGACAGTTGGCAAGTGCAATCCCATGTGTTACGCATGGGGTTTTTGTGTTCTTTTTTTTCCTCCACTTAATGCTCCCTGTCAGACATATTAAGAGAAAGCAAGGTGATTTTAAAAAAAAAGAAAAAACCAGAAGTTTATTAAAAATTATGGCAGCCACTCACAGAAGATAAAACACACTACAGCAGACTGTAATGCACTATTTACAAGTACTATACCCAACTGTAGTACTCAGTACAAATTGTGATTCTATTACTAATTGTGACCAATGTCATAGCTCAGATTCTTTCCACTTTTAGAGCAATAAAAAGAAAAAAATCCTCTAGCCAATTTATCTGTATTTCTGTTAACTTCTTAACTTCTTTCTGATAACTTCTGGCCACACTGTAGTCTGACCCTAGGAAATGCCCTGAAGCAACAGCCAGGTACAGCCACAACTCTACATGCCATAAAGAGTTCTATGAAGTGAAGGTTTTGAAACATGTAACCTGTTGAGTTCCCAAGAAAAAAGTTTTTCTTTCCCTAAGGCTGCTGTGCTGTTGTAACTTAGGCCTCTACCAAACACCAGTGTGTAACTGAGCATTAAGCCTACAGTTCTTCTAAAATAGCATCCAACACTGATGTTAATAAAATTTCATATTATTTCTTCAGTCAAGTAATAATCATTTGGTAAAACTGAACAAAAAATGAGCACAGTATCACACCAGCTTTTATTCTACACAAACCAACTGTCCTCAAGCTCTGAGGATCTCAAGTATGTCCTGCTACAGAGACAAGAAACTATTCAGCACTTAAAATGTCAGTTGAAAAGACCAAAATCTCCATCCTGTGAACTCCTTGAACAACCTCCTTCTAAAGAAGGAATGGAATGAGATTCCTTTTGCAGAAGTGAAATGTCAGCTTGTCCACTCTATAAACAGGGCAGAATGCCAAGAGAGGCACTGCACTCTTAACTTTTGAAATACTAAAGACCTGCAGCAGGCAGTGTGAACTTTTAAAAAGTAATATACAATCTCTCTTAAAAAAGAAATAATATTTTTGATAAATAAACTAAGCTGGATAAGTGCTAGCCTTCCTCACTTGTATCACATAAGCACTTTGAACAGTAAGCATTACATGTTTATGCCTCTAAGAAACAAAATGTAACAGACACCCAGACAAATAAGATTTGCCCTTCAACTTCATAGCAATTTAAAATTTATCACTGACAATGCAAGCTGCTCACATATCAGAATTCTCGCATCTGAAGATTCACACAGACTAAACTGTACTGTTTCAGAATATAAATAATCCTTGGCTATAGCCCTGAATGAGAGCAGAAAGTTTTAGCAACTCTTGCTTGCCTTTGAATGACACATGAACAAGAGGTGTTCACTACTCCTCTCTCCCCTCTTCTCCAGGAGCATTAATAAGGCATAGCTAGAAAAACTGTAACCTGGCAACAAATCATCAATGCTGAATTTCACATAAGTCATGAAGAATTCAGATTACCTGTTTGCAAACAGGTCTGAGGAATATGAATATGCACAACTAATAATTCAAACTAGTTTGAAATAATGGCATTGTTTCTTTTCAACCACTCAATGATTCCTCTATTCTGCCTGAGTAAAGCTGAATCTTAAATTAATACATTCTGATTTAGTTCTTAAATTTTTTGGTGGTTTTATTTTCTACATGTATCCTAATTAACCACACTTTAATGTTAAAAAAAACCAAACAAAAAACAAAGCCACACCCCACAAAAACAGACCCTTGACAAATTCTGCAACAAATTGCATCTGCAGAATACAGTTAAGACTTTTCATACGCACTCCAAAAGGCCAATAGTATAATCTAGTATCTGTCATCAATATAAACATCCCTTCTAATAGTTACATCTTGTCATCTTTAAATTTTACAATTATTTCTTTATTCTGTAAGTTTCTATACAGTGGTTTTATTTCACTTTTTATATATAACAGTTCTTTGTAAGTGCTGAAGAAAAGCAATGAAAAACACTTAAACTTTTTTGAGTGTTCTCTGAAGCAGAAATTTTAAAGTTTATCTCAGGAGAAACTAGAAAAAAATACTGACAATAACATATTGGAATTACAAGTCCTTTGTCAACATTTATAAAGGCAGATTCCCAGAAAATTGAATTAAATTTTCTCTTTGAAATAGAAAGTTGTATACATTTCAAATTGTATTGTGTACTTCCAGCTGAGAAATCATTCTTAAGACAGGATCGTTAAATGGAAAACAACTCTTGCTGCTATTTCAAGGTCAAATTTCTCATTTTCTAACAAATTGAGGCTTAGAAAGTTTCAAGCAACATCACTAGCAGTATCGGCATCATCACCATCATCACGGCCATCTAGATGATGGATCTGTAGTGATCAAGTTCTTTAAGTGGTAAATGCCATTTCACTACGCAGATGCAAGACCATCAGTGTTAAGTCCACCATTTCTTGCTCTCTTTACCAGGGACTAGTTATTCCAAGTTCTGGGACGTGGAAGGGGAAAAGTATCACTGCAAAGCATACATGGTCTCTAGAGCACACAGAACCCTTAACAGAGTACGGGTACCATCATCATCAGAATAGAATTGAGATTTTAACTGAACAAGCACAAACTGAACAAAGTAAAACCTCAATTGTAATAAAATGATGACCTGATTTATATCTTAAAATTAACTTTCCTGAACTGTCTAGATGTAATGAAATAAGTAGCCAAATCCAGTTCTGTAGCAATACCTTCAGTAAATCTTATATGAATACTAGTTTTCAAAAGCTCTAAATTCCACTAAATAACCTGCTGTATTTGAAATGAAACCATTTCTGCATATGACATTAATGGAAAAACAGAGAGCATAGTTGGTGAAACAACCAGACACTATCAGTGTCCAGTCAAACCTGGCAGACTCACTTTTGCAAACACGTAGAAATTACCTATGCATTCATAGTGAAACATTTTTGGGGGCAAAACCTTGTCATCTACATCACCCCAGCATGTGGTCAAATCCAGACCTTGACGTAAAACAAACTGCAGGACAGTTTATGCATCACTTTTGTGCTATGAACAGATGGCAGTAATTTGAATTGTCTTCAAGCAGGGGGAGAGAAGGGTCACTATTGATCTCTGCTACATGCAATTTATAAAGAAGGTAGATACAGAGAGATTTGAGGAAAACAGGTTTTGCATGCCTTAGTTAAATGCACAAAGTAGAACAAAACACAGGACAAAACAAGGAATTGTAAATAATTCGACAATTTTGATTTCCAGTTCCCGCCACATTGCTTTCTGCACATTTGTGCAAAACCAAGTCAAACAAATGGAAAACGCAGTGTTGTCATCATTTATATATATAAAAAAACAAATCTGAAAACTTGTATTGCCCATATAAAAGACTATGCCAGAAATCATGATTCGATACTAGGTAGTCTAGGCTAAAGGTAATAAATCTGCTAAAGTCCACAAAGATGGTGAATTTGCTTTCAGGAAGTGAGGGGTTGGTGAGGGAGAATTTTTGCAATTAGAAGATCCCTGATGGGGTTGCCTTAGAACTCAACTGATTACTTCCAGTTCACAAAATCTTTTGGGACAATGGCAGACAGCTCCCATTGTCAGCCTCATTTACGGTTATTTTAATAGCTCCAGCTTATTTCTGTCAGCTAGGCTGCTTGTATGTCAAGCTTTCGGACAGGCAATATAATTGCTATACAGAAGAACACTACCATGTTGCTAAAGCTCGATATGGAGAGACATAAAAACCCCCTGATGAGTACACATTAGGGAAATGAAATGTTAACTCCTATGCCAATAGGAAAAATTATTATAATACAACAACATACGATCTACATTTCTTTGAAGAAAGAGCAAGCAAAGAAAGCTTTACTGTTAACATGTGCAGTCATTCATGATTTGAGACAAAGCGTGCTCAAAAAACATGACTGCACTACATCAGCATTACAGAAGGTTTATAAAATATTAGTGAAAATGGACAAGCTACCAGCAGATTCTTGGCCAAGCACCTGGGCTCTCAGTACCCACAAAACCAGTTCTTACTGTGTTACATGAGCAAGGTTTGCAGATCTGATGCAAATCATTGATGCAATCATCCATTTCCTTACTGAGGACAGATTTTTGTCTTTAAGTAAAGACACAACTGGTTACCATGTCACAAGAAATATTATTACATGGCATCATGAAACTATTTTTGAACAAAAATACTTTGTGATAATATTCTTACAGTATTCAGTTACCTTTAGATCCTGCTTTCTTACTACAGTTTCATGAGCAACAGAGAATTTCTACTGAAATGTAGGTAATTCATAATAAACAACTGAAGTTCTACAGGTCTACTGTTTACTTATGAATGTCAAAGACAAAGAAGGAAATGTATTCAATCAAATTTTTAGAATGTATGTGTAGTTCCACATGCATAGGAAATGTAAAGGGTGAATTTCTATGTTAACTTTGTTAAAGTTTATAGAATTTCTTATATACACACACAAATGAGCATGTATATGCTCTTTAGAACTCTGACTTCACCCTACAAAATCCCTCACTGTCAGTCTTCCTATTACTAAGGAACTGTTGACAATGTGAGTGGTTATATTACCACTCTAATAATTTAACTAGGAAATGGGGAGCCTCTGAAGGGGAAATTCCTCTGCAAACGGCCCCAGGAATTTCAAAACTAACTGGAGTTGACAGATTAACCTAGGTCCCCCTTAGGCAGAAGAGGAGGCTACAAGAAAAAATAATGAGACGCATGGGAAGCCAATTATGCATAAGAGCAACACATTTAATTGTACAGAAACTGGTTTGTTGATCCAGAAGGATGCAGCTGTTTGGATCTCTGTAAACTATTAAAATACCTGGACAGTTCTGCAACAACTAGACTCATTTTTTGTCTGTAAATTTCAAAGTTTACTGATCATCTTAAATAAGGAAAATTGTTCCATGTATCCCAATAAACTTTTTCCTGCATACACAGTGTTTCTCTCAAATTCCCTTTTTTGTTGCAATTTGAACAATTGAGGCCTACCTCTTATTACTTCCACAGAAGTAACTTTGAGGGCCCAGCAAGTTCAACAGACCAGTCCTACTCTTTAGTAAAAGGCAATTATGGCTGTGCTCCACAGCAACACTAGCTCATGACTAAACCACGTGGAAAAAAAAAAAAAAAAAAAAAAAAAAAAGAGTCATTTAGCCTGGGTATGTTATTTATTCTGATTTCTGTTAACCACTGCAATTTTGCTTCAAACTTTTGGTCTCCAGACTATTTTCAGTTGCAGAAACTGCTGGTCACAATGACAGTTCCCACACCAGACTTGAGCAAGAAAAAGGTGCTGATACCTATCAAAAGGCAAGTAGCATGCTGAGGAATACTGGAAATCAGGCTACTACTGCTGTTCATGTTACTGCACCAGGTAGCTATATACACCCTGGCACTTCATTCCTGTCAACAGGAATGCTGCTCCAAAGAAGATTTATATGTACAAAGAAGAGCTAGTGTACCTGTAGGCATGCAAGTGCTAGGAGAACAAAGCAAGTCAATGAAATCATAAGATTAAAGCATCTGGGATCCAGCGGCATCAAAAGATTTTCATCCTTGTTCTGACAAAGTCAGATGTATTAACCTACAAAGTACCTATTTACATATTCAGACTATTTCTACACATGTATCCAAAGGGGATTCCTCACTGATCAGTAGTTGTTATACTATTTTTTTTTTATTAATAGCCTTTGCATATGAATCAATATAAATAAAAGGCCATACAAAGAAATGTCTCTGAACTTGTTTGAGTAAAAACATCAGGACAGGAGAGTAATGAAGGCAAGGCTTTGGGATTTAAAAAAAAAAAAACAACAAAAAAACCCCCACATTCACTCTCTTTGGTTGAGATTACTGTATGAAGTAAACAGTAAATCCTGCATTTGTAAGCAAATTCTTACATGCACACTGAAGACAATACTTAACATCTAGACCTGCAACTATAAAACTAGTAATTACTTATTAGATGTCAAGCATATTCACTTGTAAGTACCCTGAATGCTTGTTGGGAGATGGGTTCAGTCATTTTCACATAAATAATGGATAACTGCCTGCATGGTTTTAATCAACATGTTCTGGAAGAGAAAAAACATAAAATACTAAAAGCAGCAGAAATTAATGCAAGCTAACAGTTAAAAATAAAATAAAAAATACATACATACATTTAATTCACTCTTTATTTATTGATAGTAAAACCTGCAAGCATTTGGATAAACAGACCACAGAGTTTCTCTGTTAGAGTTTCCACAGGAAACCTCTTAATTACTCCCCAAAACATTTTTTGCTGAAGGTAACTGCACCTTTAGTAACAATATCAAAGAGAATGAGTGATGTGAATAATTCCAGCAAACAATAAGTTTAATCATCATAGAGCCACGATAAAAGTAGATCAACGCTGTCTACACTAGTACATTCAGTGTAAATGAAAGAACACTATGATATGGTAGGTAACTAGTGTGCCATTTAGGCACAACATGCATATCTCTCCTGAACCACTAAAGATCTTTTCCCTGCTTAAGAGTTCACAGAATCTGCAATGACCAGAGATGGAGTTGTACCAGGTAACCTTCTCAAATATCATATCTGTGCTTGACAGTTCTCAACAATACATTCTCAAATGCTGACCATTCTTGTGTTTTAGACTGAACAATTCAATTTCCAAAGGATTTTTCAATCACTCTTGGAATTCTAGACATAGCATGGCATATACTTCTTACCCCATTTCCTCCTATCATCACATGTTAGATCAATATTAGCTCCGAATTTAATCCACATAATCTGCAGTAATCTTGTTCTCACTGTAATCATCACTCCCTTAACTTCTTCTTAAACAATGCACATCAAAACTGACACAGCACTTGAGTCAATGACAACTTGACAATTCATCTTTCACTAACAGTTTTTGAAACATTTCATACTCTCTTCCCCTACCTTAACTGTATCTGGAAGAATTCAAGTCAGTCCAAAATTTCCCTACAAAATTTTACTGTTCAGCACAAACATTTTTAAGGAAGCCAAAAGCTAATTCATAAGTGCAAGTTCAAAGATGCCCCCCCCCCCCCCAATATTTGTGAGCACAGTTCTTGCAGATTTCTGGGCTTCTGTACTTACTTACACACGAGTCCCCTTTCAAAAAGCTGATTAGGAACACTGTGACATAGTGGGAACTACAAACTGCTTAGATTTTTATTTTAGCACCTTTTTTTTTTTTTTAACCCTGTTTTCTCTATAGCCACAAAGTAATCCACTTCTCAACAACCTGTTATCTCTTCTTAAACACCTTTTACTTTGAAACGGTTCAGACAAACCCAGGCAACCCAAAATATAAGTAGCAGCACAGGTATGGAAGCACATATGAATAACCAGGCGTCAAAGAGGGAGGCACATATCATTTTTCCATTTCTGATTAATCTGCTAAAATTGGTCTGTAATACTCAAACTACCTTCAAAGCGAACTATGATACCAGATTTCTTATGCAAAGGCATAGTCATCTCTCCTTCCCTCCCTGAAGTAATTAACATTCCTTGCACAGGCTGCTGGACATTTGTTAATCATTAACTGTTTGTGGAATAAAGACAGGGAGAGAAACTTGCAGCCATTCCTCACAATGGTACACCAAAAAAAAATATTGAGACAGAAGATTCTGCGAATAGTACAAAATTATTTAGAGTAACAAAAACCCTATTGCATTATTACAACACGTTCAGCATTTTGCTGACAGTATCTGGTTTTGAGCACAACTGTCCATGTTCAAACCTGAGTAATTAACTCCGGGATTCAATCAATCAAAAAACATCACCTTTAACTAAAACAAAAAGAAAGAGGTATCTTTTAAAAAGATGAACTGTGCTATTAATCTCTTGGGTAGTAAAATAATACATAGAACCAGAATTGCAGCACCAAATATAACAGAGGCATAACCAATGCACACATTCCAATCTTATCTAGAATCACTTTGATTCACTCTACCTTGCTTTCATTACAGGAAGGGCACAGCAAGGGCATTCCTTTCAGATCAAACAGAAAATTCCACAGACAGAAGTTTCCACATGTCTGATTCGTTGCAGATTACACCCTTATCATTAGACAGCAATCTCTAATTTTCATAGAGACAGGATATACCCTGTCATGGCAGATCTACAGGCAAAGGTTCAAGGGGGTGTCAATAAAAAAAAATAAAATCTGTTGAATAGAGATGTATTCCCCATGAAAGAGCTATGCATGTCCCCATGAAAGAGCTATGCATGTCACTCTCCCAGATTTGGAGAAATGGAGGGGACAAGGTACCTGCATTAAAGACCACATACATAATTCCATTCAATCATAAGCTTCTGTGTACTGCAAGTCTTTCAAGATGAACCACCAAACTCCCTCTGCACATAAATACAACTGGGAGTACAGGTAACACATACAAGAAGTCTGCATGCATTTTTAGCACATTATCTTACCAAAATTCATTATTTCTTTACCCACATGACTGAAGCAGTTCTGTAACGCTTAGGTACATTTACCAGTAACAATAAAATCAGAAAGCTATACAGTAATTATACTTCTCACATTTTGGAAGTTTTAATATAATAATATTTTAAGTCACATAAAAAAATACGAATAAGCACACTATGATCAGAAAATTCAAACCCAAAACTCAGGAACTTTAAATTTTTTAGTGTACAGAGGCAGTTTAACGTATAAAGGAAGTTTATTTTGCATCAGCAAAATAAAAATGGCCTCTTGTATAAGCACCCAAAATGACTGATTTAAGAAATATTCAGATTTTGGAAGCAATCCACGTCAGTGAGGATTATACTAAGAAGTAGATCAGGCAATAACGCTACACAACTACTGAATTTTCTGTGTGTAACCTTCCCTGTCATATAGGCAGACTTTCAGTTCTGGGATCAGAGATGCCACACTGATAAGTCCGCATGGATACGGAACTCTGAGCCTAAAGGAATATTAATTACTGCCACTAGTGGTAGGTCAAGACAATTTAAGTCCATTAGCTTAGCAGTTTGCTCTTTAACCTTAATGCCTATCAAAATTATGCAACTCTTTATAAAAGCCATGAATGTATTGATTTATCCCTGTTCACAAATAATTAAAAATTGAATACAAGCAGTTATGAGAAGCATGGATAGAACACAAGGAGTTTGGGGAAACTCTGCTTCTGAATAAAGAAATTATCTGTTGCAGCCCTGGTGCCAGATTCTTTGGACACTTGTTTTCCCAAAAATCCCTCTTCGGTGGCACCAGAACGCTAGAGATTTTCTTTTGCTGAGCCACATAGCAAATTCATTTCTGGTCATGTTCAGATGACCAGTGTAATCAAGTCACAGATGCAATAAGAATGATAGAGAGATTACAAAATGGACCTGCAAACCATAGCTTCAGCAAGGACAGAAGTATTTTTCATTCCAAGTTCTAAAGCTGCAGCTACTGCAGGTTATAAGTTGTGGAAATGTGCCAAATACTCATGTAGGTTTGTCCTTTGTTAAATATGTCCAAATGCTGCATGATTAAAGTTTAAAATCTTCAAAGAAAAGAATAAACATTACGTAATTATTTCAAACTCCCCTCCTTTGACCTTAATATGTACTTCAAAAGCCAAGCAGATGCTTAGTAGGAAATAAATCCCCAACTCAACAGATGTACCAACAGTGATATGGCAAGATGCACCTTCCATAGCTTTTGGCAACCCTTCCCTTTTATTATTCCTCTGCTCACAAGTACTTTTCAAGTCAAAGAAAGGCCTACGAAAGTTAATAGGCCCTTAATATGTACTCTGCTGCCTGAATTGATTGTTGTTTATAAGGTAATCTTTAGGACTGCATGTGGCTCAGCCTCAGTTCATCTCCTACAGCGAAACAGCCCCCAGGCAGCTCTGTTTTCATCAGGCCAAGTTGTAACCCAATCAACACCTTTCACAAGAAAACAATCCCTTGCTTTCAGCATCCCTGCAAAAGAGGAGGGGAGCTCCAGCTTTTGTTGCATGGGATCTCTATTTGGCAGCTAAGGTGATGTTTTACTCAGCAGGACACCTAAGAAAACTCTGGAACTACTTTGGAAGATCCCCCTGCCAACAGCAAAACACAAGATGAATAACAGTTTGTCTAAAACTAATTCAGCTTCTCCCAGAGACACATTCTAAAAGCTACATTAACAACCTAATAGCACTTCGAAGTTACTACCATCACAAATGCAAATTACATAGTTTCCTTCTAACCTAAGAAAGAAAGGTAATCAGCTAGCTCCAGGCTTCTCAGGACCTTGGTCTAAACCCAGGCTTCCTTAACCTCTGCCAAACTGAAACTCAACATTAGCTCTAAATGCCAGGCTTCGCTCTTGCATGTTTGATGCACTTGAAAAGAAACATGAATGCCACAGCATCATCCCACAGGTTAAACCCAGTGGCACTGGCAGTTCCAAACCCTTAGCCTACACAAAAACACATCCTCAGTACAGTACTACAACACTGCAAACTGTACTCAAGATCAGATGGTCCCTGAGAGGTCAACCAGGTAACTTCTGAACTTAAATACTTATATGCACATGGCTAAATTCATGTGTCAGCAGACAGGCTACTGGTACCAACAATAAAGCCAAATAATAATATAAAATCTTCCAGGAAAAAAGCTTTCTGAATTGGTTTCTTGGATAGCAGCAAATTTAGGACTTGCCCACAGTGTAAATTGATAGCAGGTCTCTGTCTCTTAACTTTATTTCTTTAAACAGACACAAGTTGTGCTGAACTGGGTCTGTACTTCAAAAAGTTTTTAAATTTTTTCTAGTACTAGAGGGGATCTAAAGATACAACAGTTATTCACAGTAAGCTGCTGTTACAGCTATTTGTACTATCTCATAAAAGAGAATCTATGTGCCAAATGTCTCATTTTCAAAACCATAACAAATTGGTGTAAAATAGATTTTAGTTGCATGAAATTTTAAGCAAATTTTTTTTTGAAGTCAAATTATTACTCAATTTAGGCACAGGGCTTTTTTGTTTGTGTGTTTTTTTTGTTTGGTTGGTTTGGGATTGGTTTGTTTGTTTTAACGTAACTAATTTTTTTCTTGCACTATGGCCTAAGTTTGGCTTAGTGCCACCAAAGAAAAATGCCATAAAAACCAGAATGAAACTGTACAGATCTTCCTCTACATCAACTTCACTCTTGTTTTCAACATCATACTGACGACACTTAAACCCACCAGGTATCATTAACTAGAAAGCAGAAAATGAGATAATACTCCATTTTAGAAATAGTCTACATAACAAGTTTTTAAAAATACATGTAATCAACAACCATAAATACCCCTCCTCAATCTAGAGTATTCCACACAGCTGCAACTGTCTCTCCCATCATGCAGACTAAACCAGGATTTCAGCTCTGCTCCACATACTGCATGCCTATCATTGAAAATTACTGCAGGGAAGAGAAGTCATAGGATAAATGCTTTAAAATACAAGTTATTGTGTTTGGGTGGGCACGATACTCTAAGTGGTTTCATTATTTATTGCCACAACAAACCCTTTCTTCTGGTGGGCTCTGAATAAGTTTGATAAGGACTCTTCTGCAAAGGATTCATAAAAGTGCTGGTGGGAGAGTTGAAATGGGTTGATCTTTTCTCTCATTCACATCAATTCAAGTTGTTCTCATGATGCTAGCCTTTCTCAATTCAACACCAAAGGGAGGGAATGCCCAGACACAGCACAGAATAAATATGCCACTAGAAAAAAACACTGAACGTGTATCAGCATTACAATATCTTTCCACAGCAGTTAACTACTAAAGTAATCCTCACTTGCCTCCTCCTATTTTTTTAATACTATACTATTTTTACTAAACTCTCCTCACAGAGAAGGCTATGGGAATAACTATTTCTGCATCTCTGACCTAAACTATTTCCTGTTTCCAGAATAAGAACAGATATACTTTTTATCATTTAATCAGAGATAAATGAATATTTCTTGAACAGATATGTTCCCAACATTTCTCAAAAAATAAACCCAAACAAACAAAACAACATACATTTTTATCCTGATACACACACAAAAATGACTCTCAAACTCAGGAAGTGTTACTTGAATTCCTTTAAGATCTTTAATTATACACTATTCAAATAGAGGATGTTCTCCCTTGTATTATTTTCCAAAGAAATAACAAGTTTAATAGTTTGTGCTTGAACTGTAGGAATTCTGATCCAGATGTCAGCATGGCAACTGACTGATCAGATCCAGAATCCAAGTCCTTTAAGAAAAATCTCTTCTCTGCTGACTAGAATGTCATACAAATCTCCCACATACATATTAGAATCAGGTTTAAGCTCTCTTAACTGCTAACCAAAGTGCTGATGCAGCCCCTCATTTAAAAGATTAACCTTCCAAATTAACACTCACAGGCTTAAAATCTTAAAGATTACAGAACTGAGGAATCATTCTACAACAGGGTTGGGTTTTTTTTGTTTCTTTGGGGTTTTTTGGTGGGTTGTTCAGGATTTGGGGTTTTTTGTGTTTGAGGTTTTTTACAAATCACATCAGAATAACCTTAGAAATTCTTACATTAGAGCATTTATACCTCATCTACTGAGGAAAGTTAGCTGCTATAGCTATATGGGCAAATCATTAACTTCAGTACAATGTAATGCAGCAGTACAGAACTCAGTGTGGGGTGCAAAAAAACTTGACTGAAGAGCCAATTAGATACCTGGGAGATTAGTCTGTGCTGTGAGCTTCACTCATGTCTGTACTCAAACTAGCTAGGGTAAAAATTTCTTGTGCAAAAAACCACAACCACTTAGTATTCTATAGAAACAGAGCATCTCCTAATCCTGCTCTCTCTCTAAAGTAGTGGGAAGAACTGCACTTGGCAGTAAGAAAACACTATGAGAAAACTCAAATACAAGAGGGTTGGCTTCTTATTTGCTCCTCATTTTTAACTGGCCAAAATACTCACATATGGAACTATGAAGCCAAAACCTATGTGCCAATGAGACTTATCTGTGGACAGAAGCTACGCAGGAAATGTCATTGCCACAACTTCTGTAAACAAACTTTGACTAAATCTTAGCACATCTCCTTCTCATAGCCTATTATATCAAACTCATCAGGGATATTCTTTCCAGACTGTAAACATAACCTGATCGATTACAGTTTTTAAATTTAATGTTTAACAGCTTTCTTACAAAAAGATTTGCTCAATGTTTTTTTTTTCCCCTGACAACAATTTTCAGTGGCACATAACTTATCTGACAGATCTGCAGAGACTCAGAATAAATGCAGCACACAGTCACTACTATATGGCTTTGACAGCAGCATGTTTGAAATATGTATAGTAGAAAAATGGAAATTATTAGGAACTTTTTGGTTTCCTGCCTAAAGGTAAGAGTTGTTTGGGTAGCCTTCCTAAAGGTATGAGAGTTGTTAGGATAGATGCAGGACAGTTGGTTTCTGTTCCAGGCAGCATTGCTGGTTTCATAGCTGTCCAATAGGTATTTGAGTGTTCTGCTCCATTGATGATCATAGTATTTAATGTTTGCTAATGCCTGTCTTCATATTAAAACTCAACAACAGTGAGTGGTGGAATCATCTGAAAAGCTCAAAAGCCAAAGATCACTGAAGAAACAGGATCTGAAGCTACCCCTTATATATAAATGTTAATCATATCCTGCATTTTAATTAATGCAATTACCAGAACAAAAAAAAAAAAACCACCACCACTAACATGCTTGCTTTGTCTTAGCCATGCTATGTACCTCTTAATAGTATAATTCAGTACTTTGCTTTACATAGGTAAAATCCTATTCATTCTCCTTAATGAATTATGGACTTCCCAGATGTAAATGGTCCTGGTAATATTAAAAATAGTGTCTCATAGCCATTAATCTTTATTGATAGTATTTCATGCACACAGATATAGTGCAATAAAATTAATTTTCTTCCACATGCTCCCATTAACTTTTTTTTGTTCTACTTGCACTTTTAACATTCTTTACCAAAACAAATCATCTTTCCTTTTCACAGTAGCAAGGTTACATTTGAAAATTATATGGTTGCAAGGGAAGACTACACAAGAAAGACAAATCCACTGAATGTTACAAATCACATCTGTCTCGAAACTCCCCAAACAGAAAATAACCATAAACTGAGAAACTATTAAAAGGATCACGTATCTGCCCTGCTCTTATTCTTCCTTACGCTACTGAATACAGTGTATCAGGATAGATAGATCTTTGTTCTAATAAATCAATCATACCTATGTCTTTTTAAGTTCAGAAATTAGCTTAATCTTAAACTTTGCTGTTATTGTTCAAACAGAATTATTCTTACTCTGTAACACTCATGGCCTAATAACTTGATTATGTGCTGGGAAATATCCTCAACTGCAGAAGTTTAGGAAGTGCCTGCTGGTAGCCTTGCAAGCTGAACTAGCTGTGAAGTTTCTGGTAGCAATGTGTTTGCAAAATTCACTGGGGTTTATTAAAATAGTTCAAAAAAAACCCCAAACCCTGTCATCAGGGAAAACATTACTGCGTAGGGCCCACATGTAACACCCTGCATCTGGGTGTATAAGGGTTGCAAACCCAACCGCTTTAGTATACAACCAGACACCACCGAATTCATGATTCTTGAAACCTCCTTCATTTCTGAACCTCAGCTTCCAGGATGTGCTCCCAACTTCTGTAAACATTGTAATGAGATCTTTCTTAGCCTAAATGACCCAGGGCATCTACACTCCCAAAGTCTGCTGGCTCTCTCAGCTATATAAATTTTGAACACTAAAATGAAAAACAAAGTGAAAAGACGATCAACCTTGAAGTAACACAAAAAGCAGCTCTCAGTAATAAGCCAGAAGCCCTGATATCTCAAATAAAGGAGCAGTCTGCTTGGCAAAAATTCTTTGGAGAAGGCCAGATACTGAGCAAAACTAGTAACAGTTCCCATTTTTCTACACACTCAGTTTTACACTGAAAAATCAGTGTGGAAACTTGTTCACCATGTGCTTGTGCTCCTATGACAGTGTCACATTCAGCCCAGTAGGTGACACTGAATGGCCCTGTTCACCTGTGAAATTGGAAGATGTATTAGGAGTTCTAATACCTTTTTTTATATGAGAGAGCTTCCAACTTTCTTTTAACCTTTGAGGAATGTAAATACTTAATGGAAGTGCTGTATCCTTGTACTTGACAACCAAAAAATAAACAGGAAGACATTATTCTTTTCCCTGCTGGGATGAGAACTGGGACAAGAATGGAAGAGGTTTCAGTATTCCACTGGTCCCACATAGCTTCTGCTTTAGGTTCTTCTACAGCAACTACTTCTATCATTCCTAAGAACTTTCCTAAACAGCAGTAGCAGCACGGTATTGACATGATTTATCTCCCTTTTATTGCTCGGTGCTAATGGGATTTAGATGGTGCATGTGGGTGTTTTTGTGGCATACTGGGATCTGCATTAACACAACGCACTCTATTATTAATACATCCCAATCTGCTCAGCTCTCTATGAAATTCTTTGGGAAAATATTTTACAGATACTTTAGTAGACAATTTATATAGCCAGCTGATCATCTAAATTTGTAGACTTCAGACTAGCTCACACATAAAAAGATATCTTAAATTCCAAGTTTTCCTGAAAACACATACCCAAATGATAAACAAATTGCTTTGTTCTATAAATTCACTGGACAGAAATCTTGTTTTAACATTCCCCCCCTACTGTTATAATACACTCAAGAGTCTCCATTTGTTATGTAATTTTAATTTTATCTCTGCACAGTAACAGTCACAATGCACTGTTATACTTCTGAGTTATTATATATTGAGCAATGATCTCTGATCTCTTTCTCTTACCCACTTGGCTTCCAGTTAACAATTTATAAGCTGGAAATCATATGAGGTTGAAACTCAAAATGATCTCATTAGTACCATTTATTTTCTTTAGTCATAGTTTCAATGTCTATAACTTCCTGAGGAAATTAGTTTCATTACTTTATTACACTTCATGGGAAAACACTTCCTTTTGGGTTGGTTACCTGTTAACTGTGTCTGCCGCGTCTCTTGCATTGCAAAAACCAGACAGTTATGAGAGGAAGGTGGTACAGAAAGTACTGTAATTTTATAGACTTCTGTCATCCTGCTCTCATCTCTTTTCAGGCTAAAGAATACTTAAAGTTAAAATGTTATTGACTACCAAAACTCACCCCAGTGTATTTTTCTTGCAATACAAATATCAAACTTTAATATAATTTCCTACATTTTAAAATGTAAAATTAAAAAAAAAACCCCAAACATTAATATGGAAAAGATAACCGGAAGGCTGGCAAAATTTCCATGCATAGAACTAGTTATTTGATGTTTCTGTAATCATCAATCATCTAGTCTTTCTGCAGATGCAATTGTTGTCCTTGATTCCTAAGAAGCAAGGCACAAAAGGATTCCTCTTAGCCACTGAATTGTTACATATTGACTCCAAATAACTTCCTGAATCCAGTTTATCCATCTTTGAACTGAAAGTGCAGTGTGATGTTTTCAAAGACCGCAGGAAGATAAGTGTAGCTCAAGGGTAATGTCAGAAGTGTCCTTTAGCAAGCTGGAAAAGTTACCACATTGCTTGCCAGATCTCTTTCACAAGTTCTTTAATGTGCTTTCTTGTCTAATTATCAGTCTGTTCCCTGTATCAAGGCCAGTCCATTTTGGAAAACATGACAGATATTCAGACACTGAAGTATAAAGAGTGCCTTCTGTAACAACTCTGACAGCTTCTTAGCCAAAAACAAAACACACACAAAACAAAAAGCATCAAGATAAAATTCAAGTTACATTGCCAAGCTTGTACATACTCCATGTACTTTACTTGGTGCCTTTAGATCAACATATGATGGAAAAAACCCACATCTACTGAATGCAAATACACACATTCTTCCACATGCCTATGTCTTTAGCAAAATTCACTCATGACAATTAAAAACTAGCAACCTTTCTTCATGATCACTCCCTCACCACGAAATCCCTCTATTTTCATCCCTGAAGAACTGAAAACATTAGATACCAGATATGAATACAGACTGCCTCTCCTCCTGTCTTGAAAATACAGAGCCACTGTCCTGGAAAATATTATTAAACAGAAGCTGGTTTTGCCAAGTTCTACCAACTTGGTAAACCTGGCAGATGAAAAGGAACTTGCTTAAACTCACACCAGTTCCTCAGTAAAGCACAAACACATACAGACAACTACTTCAGCCACAGTAGCAGTGTCACAAAAATACCTATTTATGTGTATGTGGACAGGTACACATACACATATACATAACGGTGTCAAAGAACAGTAACAAGAACAAAAGTGAAGAAATATATTTCTCTATCACTTGAACAATAAATTGGCAAACTCAAGATTCATTTTGCAGGACAACTAGGCACTTTGCTAAGATATGATAATACATAGCAAATTTGAGTGTGCTTAAGTCAAAAGAAAGGCATAATGATATGCAAATGAATAGTCTGCACACATACCAAAAACCTAGGTAAATCTACTAAGTGTTGGAGAGTACTCAATTCTCCATTTTTAGAAAATCAGTTCCACAATCTTAACTACGTGATTAGTTAAAACCAAGACTAAGAGAAGGAATGCTGTATTTCAATTTCTAGAGTTGTTTTTTTTAACGACAAACTACAGAACCTAATAACCGACTTTCTACAGAACAAAAGAAATATTTCCAGTAAAATTTTGTTCACCTATACCTCAAAAAGTAAAGTGAGTCTGTGAATCTGTATTACCCACATTCACAACTGTGGTAAGAACATGGAACACAGAATGGCTACTGGATGCATCAGATATCATTGCTATTTTTCATTCTTAGTTGCAAGATTTCTTTCCTGTGAGACATCAATCACACGTAAGAATTTACCTACATATAACCCATAGCCAAATTTTGTACAAGGCTCCTCCTCAATTTATATTAAGGGGCTTATATTGTAGCACAGTATCAATGTTTTGTCTTCATCGAAGACATAAATGAATGGGTAGGTACAAAGATGTCCAACCAAAATGTTAAAAGTCTGCACTAGAATTGTATTGAAGCCATAATTAAGTCTCTTCTGAATACATGACACTGGAATAATTCTCACAGTTCCTTGTCAATTTATGCAATAGTAATCAAGTCAGTCAGCAGTTCAGTCTGCTTCATTTATGAGAGTTTTTTTAAAGGCTGCAGCTATGCTTTCTTTGACAGAAGCCTTCCATGAAGAAGGCACTGCTTACTTACAGATGGGCACCTGTAACAACTCTGACAGATAACAACCAAAACCAGCATGTATGGCAGTATCAGAACCATGCATACCTCTAGTAACAGAGGCAACAGATGTCACTTTAGATTTAAAAGCATGAAAATCCCTGCAGAAAGCAGTTTGCTACCTTAGTTCACAGTCCCACTGTCCACAAGACAACAGTGTTCAGAAGAGGCAGACCTTCATTTTAGTATTTTTAATTTTGCCATCTGGCATAGTCTTCAAGATCTAAGAATGGCTTTAGGTAGGCTGGATAGAAATAAGGACAATACAGAAAAATTACTTATCAAATCTATACATATGATTTCACTGAAGTGGCAGACAGACCTACACACATCTTTTTGTGTTCCAACAGGAACATCTATGTCAATGCCTCTTCTCTTACATCTTTGCTGGCATATAATTATATTTAGAATATTAAAACAACAGAAAGCCACCTTACCTTTTTCTTCATCTATTCGAAAAACTCCTATACCAGATCCATCTCTGATGGAATATCTAATCTCCCCATCTCGTCCTGCATCTTCATCATAAGCAGATACTGTCATTACTGAGGAGCCAACAGGGGCATCTTCTTTTATAAAGCCTTTATCTGCAAATACAGAGAACTGCGGAGGGTGCAAGTTTTCATTCACATCAATTATCTCAACCTCAACATAACATGTAGAGGACAATGAAATGGGCTTTCCTTTGTCTTTGGCCCGCACAGTCAAGTTATAAAGTTGTTTCTTTTCATAATCCAGTCTTTGTACAATACGTATTGCTCCACTTAGTTTGTCAACATCGAAGGTGCCATCTCCACTGTCCAAAAGACTGTATCGTACTTGACTTGATTGGCCTAAATCAGGATCATAGGCTTCTAGCCACATAATAATAGTTCCCTCAGGAAGATCTTCTCGAATTTTCACATGATAATTTGAAGGAATAAACTTAGGAGGATTGTCATTAACATCTTCTACAGACACTTTCAAAATAACTGTTGAAAATAACTGAGGTTCTTCAGTAGCTTGGTCCCTAGCCTCTATTTTCAAGAAATAGACATGCTGTTCTTCACGATCCAGAACCCCTACAACTTTCACAACTCCTGTCACAGCATGAATAGTAAACTTGTCTGTATCTGTAAGAAGAGAGTATTTCACTTCTCCATTAGCCCCCAAATCTTTATCAGTAGCTTCAATTTGAATTATTTCCTTGTTTGGCTCTTGGTTTTCACTCACTTCAACAAAATAGCTGTCTTGCAGGAACTCCGGTGGGTTGTCATTAGCATCCAAAACTGTTATATCTAAAAGATGCCAAGCAGACTTCTGTGGTATTCCAAGATCATAGACAGTAATATTTAGAGTATATTTATCTTTTACTTCTCGGTCAAGGGGAGATAAAATTTTCAGCACTCCTCTTTCCATATCAACAATGAAATTACTATCTTCATTACCTCCAGAAATGACATACACTAGCTTTCCATTGAAGCCAGTATCAAGATCGGTAGCATTCACAAGCATTATGCTGGACCCCACAGGTTGGTCTTCTCTTATCTCAATGCTGCTGGGGAGAGTACTTCTAAATTGAGGTGCATGCATATTCACAGAGTGAGTGTCAAAGAAAACATCCTCAACTTCTCCACGACTGTGCAATTTATTTGCTTGTAAGAGTTTCTCTGCGAGCATTTTGGCAACACCAGTTTCTTCACATTGCAAGTTGACCAGTTTGCGACCTGTAGCTACAGTTATGTTGATATACAATGGCTTTGCAAAGTTTTCCCCATCTGTAGCTGTAATTTTCAAACTGTGAAAAGACATTTTAGCACCTAGGCCATCTATTAGTGACTGTTTGAGTGAAAGTACTCCAGAATTTGGATTTAGGCTAAATAAATCCAGTTCATTTCCAGATTCAATTTGGTATCTCACCAACTGGAGCTCATCAGCATCAATAGCAGATACAGTTGTTATTTGTTCTCCGACACCAAGATCCCTGGGGATTGTTCCCTCACAATTTATTTTCTCAAACAAAGGTACGTTGTCATTCAGGTTATTTAAAATAATAGTAACAGGAACTTCAACTTCTCGACGATACGGTATACCCCAGTCAGAAGCTCGAATCCTTAAATTGTAAACCCTTGGCATCAATTCATAATCCAAGTCTTCTGAAGTACTAATAACCCCACTGAAATGGTTAATCACAAATGGCAAAGGATTTAGGTTTGCAATGCTATAGGTCACATAACCGTTTTCCCCTTCATCAGGGTCTTTTGCACTTACTCTCATGATACTTGTACCTATTGGCACATTCTCATCGAAGGAGGCTTTATAGGATGTCTGAGTAAATTCAGGAGGATTGCTGTTCATGCCTAGTACCTTAATTAATACTTTTGCAGAAGCTCTTCTGTCACTTGTCGCAACTTCAAGTTCAAAATGGGATGCATATTGAGCTTTTATGGGTTCTAAAGTAGTAATAAGACCAGTATGACTGTTTAAATTGAATTTTGCTTTGCCTGGTGTATTTTTAAATACATATTTTAAATGTGAGTAGCTAGGCAGAGCTTTCACCATTATCACAGGTGTGTTTGGAGGGGCAAATTCACTTATTTCAGCTCTATATATCTCTTTTTCAAATCTGACAGGACCAGCCTTAAATTGTAGTGATGTCACATGAACAACTTTTACGGAAGAGAACTGCGGAGGATTTCCTTTATCTTTAGCCTGAAGGGTAAGATTGTATCCAAAAGGGTGGCTCTCCCAGTCAATGTGACCAACAGCTTTTATTCTGTATTCTTTACCTCCTGGAACAGACCTCACGGTTTTGAACTGTTGAAGCGGATCACCTGCAACAATGTTTAATGATGCTATTTCCCCATTTGAACCCTGATCATTGTCCTCTACAGTTACAACTGCATACGTTGGATCTTTGTCTGATTCTGATGGAGTCAATGTAACAGCTGTAATAACGGGGGCATATTCATTTGCTTGCTCTACATGAACAGTTAGTTTTGCCATACTGCTTATGCCACTGCTACCATACAGCTTCAGCCCACGGTCCACTGCAAGAATTTCCATCTCATAACGCTTAGTGTCCGAGTAGTCAAGTCTACCAGTTAGAACTACCACTCCGCTAGTTGGATGTATAGCAAACACATCTGTTCTTTCTTTAAAGCTGTAGTAGAACTCTCCATTTGTTCCTATATCTGCATCTGTTGCACTGACTCTTGCAATGCTGGTCCTTATTGCTGTGTTTTCAGGCAAAGAAACGCTGTAAGATGTTGGAGAAAACAAAGGCCGCAAGTCATTTGTATCCAGTACCTGTATCCTGACCTTCGTGCGCGTTTCAGCATTTGTATTTTTTTCAACTGCTTTAACAGTCAGCACATAATGGTCTTTTACCTCTCTGTTAAGGATAGCTGTGTTTCCTCCCTTGGTCCGTATTCTCAAAAAGCAAAAGTTTCCAAGAAGATATTCTTCAGCTTTGAACAAGTTCTCATTGTCACCAGAAATAATTTTGTATCTTAGGTCCCATAATGGATTTGTAATGTAAATGCCCATTTTCACCGGATGCCCAACATAAGTCTTGGCTGCAGAATTCTCATATACGGTGGCATTATACTGTACTTGTGTAAATTGCATTGGTGGAGCATGATGTGGCCTTTGATTTCCTTCACAGTTTCCAAAATGCTGCACCAGCAGCATGAGCAGCAGCAGCATAGTCAAGTATCTTCCCATGGCAGCAATTACAAAGAAACCCTAGGGGAAAAAAAAAGAAAAGAGAGAGAGATGTGTTAAGACCTACAATTGTTCAAATATTATTCAAATAACCTTGATAATTAATGATACTTAATTTAGAATTAATGCTTGAAAGAAAACTAGGAGTTGCACACTTAAGACCACCTTCTTCATCTGGATTTATAGCAACAGCCTTTACTCCCCAGAGTCTCACAGGATAACAAATCAAAGCTTTTGAATGCTTTCTCAACAAGACCAAACTTTAAACAAAATCTTCACGGAAGAATTTCCTTTCAGCACATAGAAAGCAATGTAGCTTTGACTTGATTACTTTAAGCAGGACAAATAATTTTATTTCACCTTTCCCTATTTATCCTAAATATTCTTCCCTCACCTCCCCTTTAGCATCTTCTTCCCTGGCCAGTCTGTTATACAAGTCACACTAGTTCCTAATCACACTAATTCTTAACTGTATCCTTCTTCCATTCTTCCTGACCTTTTCTCCCACATTTCAGCCCTAGTTTGCCTTCACTCCACATTTGGCTAACAGTCTCTCCTCAGTGCCTATCCTCGCACTAGTTCTGTTCACCTTATCTCAAAAAGTATTACATAATGTTATCTCCTTGCTCCACTCACGTTTTCTCTTAAAGTTATTTCTCTTTCTTCCCTAATTCCTACCTGCTCAGGTAGATACATGAAAGATGATATTGGCTGAAACTCCATGGACTGCCTCTGTCCACTAGAAAGCATTAAGAGCAAATCAATCTACTTGTGTCAACAGTTCACTCCAAAAATCTCAAAAATTGATAATTCAATCACAGCTGTTACTAAGTCAATGATTTTGAGAAGAATTTAAGACTCAGATCCACACAAGTTATAGGAACTATTGTAAAGGAGCAATGAAAACTTAGCTAGTAGCCTTTAAAAAATAACCACCAACAAGAAACAATCTGTGTGTGTCTGTATTCCAAGTAGCAATTTAGTTACACAGTTAAAGCTATAACCATAGCAAGCCATAAAAATCAAATAAACAAACAAGCGTGTATGAGCTTTTAAAAAGTAAGTCACTAGCTGGAACCACCACTTAAAAGGTCTTAAGGTTGGATGAAGTAAAGGTTGGGAGGGCAAATGAGCATAAGGTTGGAACAGCCACTATTTCAAAGGGTTAACATTATTATCCCCTATCTACACTGCTTACCAGGCTATGGCTTGTCCTAGGAATAAATGGACACTTGGGTCTCCAGGACTTCAAACAAAAAAACCAAACAAAAACAAACCAACCAACCTCAACCAAACGAAAAACACAACAACCAAAAATCCTGCAATAACTAACTAGTATCAATACTTCCAAAACTCTAAGCAGTTTAAGAAGCCATTAGAATGTCCAAAAAGACATGATATTACTACATCATTTTTAGGTAATCAACAGAAACAAGTCCTTTTACTACATTTTGCTGGAATTTTGGAAACTGTCTATTATCAAAAACTACTGAATGATCAAATCTTTTCCTCTTTTCTCCCTCTCTTATGTGAGGATTTTTTTTAAATTAAAAAAAAAAATTAAATATTATGCTGAAGTCCAAACCAAACTTCACCTCTGATGCTATGGCATCCCATAACTCACTGACTATACTTATGTTTGGCAACAAGCTATCTGAAATAGTGTATTTATTATACAAAACATTGTACCTGTCTGTATCTTGAATCATTTGCTCCTCAGATCTTGGGCAGATGAGGCACGACATACACTACACTATGGTGCATTAGACTGCATTAACATATCCAGACTCCTCATTAAAATTCAAGGTTGAACACATGTGTAAGTTTTACTATTATTGTAAATATTTCTGTGCCATAATACCTTAAGCACTTTTTGCTGCTTTTCTGTAACTTCCAAGTGGAGTCCACTCAGAACTGGCAACAGGCAGCCTATTACACACAGTGATGCAACTACCAGTAAGGAAATCCATTCCTCAGCAGCAACTTCTAAGGTTTGCTGAGTCACAATCAAGAGCTTAAGAGCACCTCTCGACTGAACAGTTAAGCACGTTAAGATAAAAAACAATTTAGTCATTTCTGTTACATGACACTTTTCCTGTCTTGTCACATTTTACAGAGCTACTAGGAACAAAAAAACATGTTGATCCAGGATTATCCAAAAATCAACATAATATAATCTTGATAAATATCTAAATTATTAAACAATGCCAGTTGTAAAGACTACTAAGGGAAAGTATGAAAGTGTTAAGATAAAGCGATAATATGTTAGTTATGAATTCAGACGGCTCGTTACAGTAAGCCAAAATGACTGAATTTTAGAAACATTTTAGCCAAAGGCTACACTTTGAACTCTTAAATTTTTATTATCTTTGGAATAGGACCAGTTTAGGATTTTCTGCATCCTTTTGCAACACATAAGGCTTAAGAAAACATCATAGGCCTACGTTTTTAAGAAATGCATGCCGTATTTAATCCGAAAAGCTACTTTCAAACAAACTTTGATTTCCTATTTGGAAATTAATGTTCAGATAATTTTTATTTATATGCACATCCAGGTCATTTTTATTTATGTGCCTATTTATAACTGGGATACATAAGATTGTAACTAAGCAGTTAAACTATGTTAACAAAATTATTAACAAATCAACACCATTAACATAATTTGTATATGGGGAAAAAAACACTTCACACAACTTAGAAATATGAACCACCTTAACATCAAAGGTAAAATAACAAGCAAAATTTTGGGGGTGTCAGTCCTCAATTTGATAACTTACAAATGAAGATGATTTAGATAAGATCACTATCATATAAAAGACTGTTTCTTTTAGCAGTATGTTTACTGTATCTTGACTTCAAAGTTTATAGTCTGAAATTCGAAAATATAAAGATACAGAATGCAGCAAAGGGGAATCTCACTGCCAAGCAAGCCAACAAAAAGAGGCAAAACAAGCTTACCTTCTACATAATGTATCAACAGGAAGCATATATTGAAAGACTTACTCCCCCAGCAATCAAAAGTCACAGGTAGAAAAAGAATCTAAAGCAGGCCAGGCAGCCCAAGTCGTGACAAGTCTTAGTCCTATTGCTATACTTTTTTTACATGCAACATCTACCAGATGCAACACCCAGAAAGAGCTACAAGAGCAAGACTAAGCTACACCATTTACATCAGCAGAATGCGACTGTTAGCATGGCTTGCTACACTTCTCTAGGGACACATCAGAAAGCATTTCAAGAGGTTCTTCAGTGCTTTTCTACAATGCTTATCTACTGAAATCTTTCACTAACTTTTAGCAAATCTGGTGGCGACTTCCCCCCATATGCGCACAAGCTTCTTTAGATTTGTAATGTTATTAACAGTAAAATGTCTCCACCAATCAAAACATCACCTGTTTAAAGGTCAGTTTTGAGCAGCATATGCAACTGATGCAGTTTGACACAAATGCACTGTGAGAAGTTATTACTGCAGTAACTAAACTGTCATGACAGGGTTCCTATTCCAGAAGTCTATGAGATACCATGTAGCTTTGTGGCTGTACTAACTCTAGTTACACCTACTTTTTTCAGTTGCTTAAAAGCAGTTATTTAGGTAGTCTGATTGGAGGGGAAGGGGGAAAAAAAAAAAAGAAAAAAGAAGAAAAAAAAAGCACATGTAGCTGTTTCAACATGCTCACATTTCCAATCAAAAAAATCTAAGTGTCTTTTGCTCTACTGGGAGGGAGGGAGGGAGGGTGTCTGTCTGTCTTGGTATTCAGAAAATCAACACATGATAAAAGCGTATGGTAACATTACTTTAGTAAAGCTGGTAAGTTATTCAAAAAATGTACATTGTCGCAAAGATTAGCATAAGTTTAAACTTGTGACTAAAGTCCAATAAGTTTTATGCTTGTATTCTCCCTATTATGAGATGATTTCATGAGATCCTTTGATTTGTGCTTTAGAGATCTTTGCTGTTAAAAGCAAAATGCAGCTGCTCTACTCAAACAGGACACAAAGATTATGAATCCTAAGTGAAGCAAAGTTTCACACAGAGAATTTTGACTCTCCCTCTGTAGGGCAGTTACATATCAGTGTATCTAATACTGAACTCAACAGTTGTGCAAGGAAAAGCAGACCTCCAATCGCTGTGAATGAGTCTGACTGAAATTTAACATGGCACCTTAAAGTTTGTGAGGACAAAAACAGTTTTACTGAGCTTGAACTCAGTGTTAAACTTAACAAAAAAAAAAAATTATTTAAAAATTTGAGGGTTTAAAGGGACTTTGCTTCCTTAGTTGCACTGATCGCAGTGAAAACTTAGCCACTAAACTTATTTTGCATGCTATGTTATAAAACCCAGGATATTATCCTACTACTAGAATGACTATTACAGTCTCCCAAAAGAGGAATTATAGGATTTCACAGAAAACAAAACAAAAATCTAAAAACTAAGTCACTTTCAGTATTAAACAATTCTACGCACTCAATAGCTCAGTATTTCTACATGGTTAGACAAGTAAATAGGAAGTGCGCATCTATTACACAGCATTCTTTTCTTTCACAGAAAGGCAGCAGAGAATACAGGTAATATTCCGCGTGCAACTGCTAGGAACAACTTGCATGCAAGCAGTTTAAGCTGTAAGAAACCCGCTGTTCGAAACCAGCATTTTTTTAATTTATTAATCCTCTTCAAAAAAAAAAAAAGTGTACAACAGGGGGGTATGACCAGCGGTCAGACACACCGTCACTTACTAACACCAAGAGCTTAAAAAGCACACCTTTCAAACAAAGCTTTGTGTTGTTTCAACTGCCGCGAAAAGTAAGGAAAAAAAAAAAAAAGAAGCATCAGAAGCCGGCTGGGGGGTTCAGCCGGGATTTCCCAGAGAGCCCCTGCCAAACGCCGCGTCCTTGCGGACGCTGCCCTTTACCTTTCGGAGGAATGCGGCGAGGAACGCAACGAGGGAAGCGGCGTTAAAGTGCAAACAAAGGAAGAAAGTCGCCGCAAGGTAGCTGCTCGCCGCGAATCGCCCCTGCCGGCTTACCAGGGAATTCAGCTTGCAATGGCCCATCAAACGCCTTCGAAGACACCTCGCCTCCAGGGGGAAATACCACCGCCACCCCTTTTCCTCGACGCAACTTCAGGGCAACCTGCCGGCTCAACTCCTGCGGGCTCTCAGGAGAGCGCAGCCGCGACTCCAGCCCCGCCGGCCGCCGCCAGCCGCAGGGGGGCAGCGGGGCGCCAGGGCCCGCGACGCCCGGCGGCCACCCCGGCCCGGCGCCGCTGGCGAGCGGGGGATGGGAGGGGGGCGATCGGCGTCGCTCCGCAGCTCCTTCCCGCGGGCCCCAGCGGCACAAGGCGGTCGCTCGCCCAGCGCCTCCGGGCGGCCTCGCCTCAAGAGC